>VZRF01004009.1:193043-270390 GCA_013396875.1 Vireo altiloquus | reverse complement strand
CAGGAGCGGAGGCGGGACGGGACAGGACGGGACAGGACAGGACAGGACAGGACAGGACGGGAGCGAGTAGAGTTGGCCGCCGGGGGTCGAGGCGGTGCGTCCATCTGCGGGAAGTTACCCCTCCGCCGCGTTCGACTGCGACATGTACCCTCCCTTAGCGACAGGAGGAGAGGACGTAACCTCAAGCTGCACCAGGAGAGGTTTAAGTTGGACATTAGGAAAAATTTCTTCTCAGGAAAGGTGATTAGATATTGAAATGGGCTGCCCAGAGGGATGGTGGAGTCACTGTCCCTGGAGGTGTTTAAGGAAGGACTGGACGTGGCACTTGGTGCCGTGGTCTGGTTGACGCGGTGGTGCTCCGTCACAGTTTCGAGTCGAAGATCTCGGAGGTCTTTTCCACCCCAGCTGGTTCTGGGGTTCTGCGTGGTTGCCGGCACGGGGCGTGCGGGCCGCTCCGCGCTCGGGCTGTGCCCACAGCGCCGTGTGTGCCGCGCCGAAAACGCGTTCCATGGCGGGCCTGAAAAGCTGCGGAGCTCGCTGTCGTAATGCAGATCAATGAACACTCAACGCGGCGCTGTGTTATCTACTGCATTTGCTTCGTTAATCATTTATTGTATTAATGAGCGCTGTTAGATGAGCCCTGTGGTGCGAAAAAGTGTGAGATCTGCTTCTGTGTCGGGGAAAAAGGTTTGGGAGAATGAAGTGCATGACCGACAATGCAGGCAGGGGGAAGAATCCGCGGACGGGTTGGAAACTCCTATGAGGAAAGGCTGGGAGAACTGGGATTGTTCAACCTGGAAAAGAGATGCCTTAGGGGTGACCTAATTGTGTCCTTCCGGTACCTGAAGGAAGCCTACAAGAAAGATGAAGAGACACTTTTTACAAGGGCGTGCAGTGGCAGAACAAGGGGGAATGAATTCAAACTGAGAATAGGTTTAGATTAGATACTAGGAATAAATCCTTTACTGTGAGGGTGGTGGGGCATTGGAACAGGTTGCCCAGGGGAGCTATAGATTCCGCATCCCTGGAAGTGTTCAAGACCAGGCTGGATGGGGCATTGAGCAACCGGATCTAGGAAAGATGTCCCTGTCAATGGCGGGGAGTGGAGCTAGATGGTCTTTAAGGTCCTTTCCAAACCAGGGTATCCAATGATTCTAAGTGAAACAAGGTGGGTATTGGGTAAGATCCAGACTATGAAGTAGAAGAAGCAGAACAGAGCCTGGCATATGGTAGAAAACATATCACGACAGACTGACCTCTGGGCGGGAGCTATAGACCAGTGATGACTGGTCTGTAGTCAGAGAGCTGTGCAAAATCAATTAACCACAGTAGCTGGAGACTCCTGAGGGCTCAATACTCTCACCTGACCTACCACCTTCTAGGGAGCTCCTCACTAGAAGAAGCACTTTCTTCCAGTTTCTATCTTGCAGTATCAGCTCAGATCATGCATCTCACAGTGCCAATATTTTTTCAATACCATTCATTTGTTGTGTCACTGAACACAAGACCATTACAGCATCTTGTTTTTAAGGAATGTTTCACCTGTAAGCTGTTTTATTCACTATTTTGAAAATAACTACAATAGCTGATAAGTATTAACAAAGAGAAAATAATTCATGAACTGTGTTCCAAATAGCAATAATGCAGTCAGTAGATTTAAGAGAAAAAAAAATAATAATAACATGATCGTGGTAATAAACACCAAAAGCAAATACACTTGTACTCAACTGGTTTATATTTCAGGTCCAAAACAGTACTGAAGTCATCAGAACACCTTCAGTGCCTTATAGCTATGATCCAGTTTTCCAATCGTATATTAAGCAAAAAGGGAAAAGGATGAAGTTCCCTGAAACCAGATATATTTAAATTCTCTGGATTCAAGTCAGATTCAGACCTTTTCTGGAAGATTTTTGGTATCTGCAGCTTTAACAGAAAATTGGTTTTAACATTTTCAAAAAGACTTTTGCTTCTCACCACGTCATTTAAAGTTTTCATGTTTATGGCAATGAGGAGTCAAATTCTGTTCACTCAGTGAATAGAATTTGTTCAGGGATGTCCAAATTCTTCACAGAATAAAGAAACTGTTAACTGCTTGTGAAATAAACCTGACAGTTTGACATTTAATGCATTTGTTTTTGCAAACTGCAAACTATATTCAGTAGGGACTGATGGAGGTGCTGTTATCACATGCCAGAGGGATCCCTTCACTCTTCGTGCATAACCTGCATATATGCAAGTATTTAGCACCCTAATGCATGTGTTTCATTGGTAGGCCTTATATTAAGAGTAGATATGGTGGTACCCAAATGTGATAAAGAATTACAGTAGGTAAAATATAATAGATTAAGATAAATTGCAACGAACTTGCACTTGAAGGGACAACATGGCTTTAAAATGCTAGGACTCGATTATTTTAGTGATACTGGGTAAGGAAAAGTTAACATATTGAAAAATATTTCTTCCCAAGTACAGCAAATACAATTTAAAATGTTTTCAATTACAGAGGATTGAAAATGTGGAAGAATTTAGAAGGAAAATCGCCAGCTAGTTTTACATTCTTGTCCAAGTTGGCCAGTGACAGTTTTAAAATTCTATTTTTTTAAATACTACAGAGCTAAATCTCAATGGAGAATAACAACTGGAGCTGAAAAGGGAATTTGCAAGAAAATTGACAAGAAAATTTAGATATCTAAGCTTTACATGCTTATATTAGGGGAGAAATTAGGTTGGCATTTGTAAATAAGAGAAAACTTGCAAAGCATTTTAAAAAGTGAGGAGCTAATGAAAGGAAGAGGTAAACATTTTCTTATTTCTGAAGATGAACTAGTACTGCCCAATTCATCTCCTAGACAGACTGTCACTCTGGGCTCTAGGGCTATAGTACAAGTACCCTTTTTTTCTACCTGCAATCACATCCAATCACTATGGAAGTTGAAATTCAGTATTTTCTAAATAATAGCTACAATTTAAGTAATACAATAGGAGAAGCAAGCAAATGTGGTTGTGACTGTTCCTATGCTGTAATTAGAGTGGTAGTGAGTTTTTCATGCTATTCTCATATGTAAGAAAAACAAACAAGAAAAAGGCAAAAAAACCCCAAACAAATAATAGTAATGCACGTATTTAGATTGTTAAGGAGGAATGGTTTTTTTTAATCTTTCAGCATAATTAGAGACATGTGTGCTTTGAAACTTCAGTTATTGCTTCATTCAAACAGCTGGAGAGACAGTGCCTAATAAAAACATTAAAGCTGACTTATAAGTTCTTTAGTTTTTGGCAGTGTATCTGAATGGTCGATTTTTTTAGTTAGTTTGAGGAAATGCCTTTTACTGTAAACCCCTATGTTTATAAAAAATTGCGCTTTTTTTCAGAACAATTGTTTCCAGTCAGTGATTCAGCTGTCAAAACCCGATTCTTTTCCAATTTTAGTAATATAATGATTTTGTTGAGACTTGAGTATGTGACAACTAGCAAATTATTATTTTTCACCTGCTCAAATTTAGTTTATTTCTTCAGACAGTAATATCGGTATAGTTGGAGCAGGGCAAAATTGTCAGATTCATAAATAATTGGCATCAATCATTTGCATCTGAGCAATATATAAATATGTAAATGTATCACAAGTGCATATTTTGACATAAAATGTTTGTTTTCTCTGACAAGACTCAAAAATTTTACGCTTCAAGTTGAAATTAGGCTTTATTTCTAACAGTTTAGTTTGATCAGTAAGTGAAAAAACCCCAAAAGAACTTTTTGTAATTTTATTTTTTGACGCATGTACACATACACAATTATTTGTCCATTCTTAAATACAACCAGACCCTGACCTCATTCCCTAGATTCAAAGTAAGTTATATCAGTTTAGATTTTTTTAGAAACTTGCTCCAAAATCCTCACTTACCTAAAAATTCCAGGAAACACGTGGGTGATTGTCATCCCAGAATCTTAGTTTACTGTGGTTTCTGGTTTCAGTCAGTACGCAGGAATGAGATCAATGCATTTGTCTCATGTATCAGGTAATTGTATCAAGTGTTTTTTGTTAGTAGAAAGACTGACACAGAATGAAGGTTCAATAGAGGAAACACTTCATAGTGAAACATCAGAATTAGCAAGGGATGAGAGGACAAGATACAGCCTTTGTTAAGGCAAGGAGTCATTAAATAGCCAATTAGGATGGAAGGCATCCAGTCTGATGAAGAATTCACATTTTCTGGGAAATGACACAACACTTGTTTAAATTCTTCTAAATGGCCAGAATATCTCTTGCATTAAAAGTAAGACAAAATTTGTTAAGATCGGATTTCTTCAGGAAGATTTCAAATGTTACCCAAAGATTGGCTATAAAAGCTAACATACTACATCAAAAGGGGGATTTTCCAATGATGTAACATGAACACAAGATATCTTGGCCCACAGAAGTCTTGACATCTGGGGTAGTATGGTAAATCAGATGGAAAAAATATGAATAGCATGTGAGCGCTTTCCTTTTGCTTCCTCATCTAGGTCTAATATAATCCTTTCTTATGAATAGATGCTTCGATTTCTTTTTATCTTAATCTAGGTGGAATTAATAATAAATTCAAGACTTCTGCCTAGACATTCCCCTTTGAATGGTGTAACAAATCCAGAAAGCAAGGCACTGTGAGCTGAAAAGTTCAGCAGCTCTCTGCTTCACTTCCAGAGTATGCAGAGGATTGTAAAGTTGGTTCACAATGGGCCAATCCCCACTGCACAGCAGTGGTTGGCAGTCACTGTGGCCAGGTCAGGGGGGCACAAGCATCTGCTGCTGATGGTAACCAGAACACTCCATGCCACATAGCAAGATAACGGGAAGCATGCTGGAACTCACGGAAACCACAGGAAGTTTGCAGTTTCCAGTTAACTGAGCTGTGAATTAGGATTCAACTACTAGCTAACCTTGGAGACTTCCTCTTACAGCTGAATAGTAAGGAAAAACATTCTGTTTGTGGTGATGGTGTGCATGATGTGGAAAAGACAGTTGTATTTTAATATTACTATTTGCATAATGATGTGCAGAGGAAGATCACGCAGAGTTATGACAACCCTGATAGATATTTTTTAACGTTTTGATTCAATATTATATATTGATTAAATTAAATTGAACCACTGCATAAAAGAAGAAGTAAAAGCATCTATAATAAGGTTAGTTTTTCACTTTCGGCACAATAGGCCAATTTTGTTCTCAAATTGACTATATAAAACTGCATAACTTAATTTATTTCTGCTGCAAGTCCAGTCAGTGTAAGTGTATTAGCATTGGCATAAATATTCTCATTCAAAATGACTATAACTGGCATTGCTTTGAACTTAAAAAAATACAGTTAATACTTTCCTTTTCTCTCTTTTGACTATCTTTTTCAAGTAAAAGATGCTTTTACCTGTAGAGAGAGATTTTGTAAAATGCAAAGGCCTACCAAAAAGAAAGTGAATAATGAACTGCATTCATTAAGGATGTTTGTACTAGCATGGGATAGAGGGGGAGGAAGCCTGCTTAAAATGGCCAGCACTGTTGTCTGCTTCAGTCATGTCTGTGCTAGAAGCCAGTCTGTTACAAACAATCATGAATTATCATGCCAACAGCAAACAGCTTTCAGCAGAGTTAAAGGTTCCATGCCTGAAAACCTTATAAAAATATTGTTTTTGGCAAGGAAGACCTGCCTGATGACCCTGTGAAATCCAGACAGTTTTCTGTACTGTGTTTTCCTTAACTTAAAAACTGGATTCACAACAATTCATAATATTTTACGGGGAGTAAAATTATATCTATTATTATATATCCTGAATTAAGGCACTGTAGAAATATGAAGTGGCAGTATTGAGCAATTAGATTCAGGGGAAAAAAATTCTGGTAAACCAAATTATTTAGGAGGCTGCTTAGATTTGAGAATCTGAGGCTTAAAACTTGGAAAGAGTTTGAAAATGCTAGCAAGTGGTCTTGTATGTGTAACAAAAGTGTCATACAAACTGGAAATCTAAAGGTGGACGTTTTAGAGGAAAGCACTTAAAATCACAGCAGTGTGTGAAAGATGTGGAATGAATTCCTGTTCAGGAAAAAGAATACCAGCAATTACTGTTATGAAGAGTAAGACAAATGAAGAGGATCCCTTATCGGGCACAACTGGCTGATCATGGCAAGAAATTAATAGCAAAATTTTATTTTGTGGGTAAAAATGAGGGTAAAGTCTCCAAGCCTTTATGTCAGTAATCTGAGAGTAAAATGGGCACTTAAAGAAAGTAGAACTGTGAACCTCTGTGTATCACCCTGCTTTGTTGCTGCTGCAGAGTTCCACCTACAACATGTTATTATTTATTTTGCTAGGAAATCAATAGAATGTACCAAACTGGATTTAAAATTTACTGTTTTATCTAAAAAAAAAAGGACTATTAGAAAGATGCAATAAAAAAATATAAGCTCCAACTCTGTAAAATTATGTTTTACCACGTAATGTAAAAAAGAGTACAGGAAGACAAAGTAGGCAAAATAATAATTATTAGAAATGACAGTTGAGCAAAACAGTTACCCAGTCATGATCAAGTATAGCTGTAGCAGCACATAACGTTGAGTTAAAGAGAAACAGAACTGATGTTATATATAAGTAAGTGGCTTATGGATGGGAAACTATTCTGAGTCATATGGATGCGCAAAGACATGTAAGGCAAAATTGGAATGACAAGTTGACAAGCAACATAACTGACAGTTAGGAAGGGAATACTGGTGGCTTCATAACAGATGAATATGAAGGTTGATCTCAGATGGTATAATTACATCAGAGCTATCTTTAAACTAGTGATCTTAAGATGGGAAATAGAAACAGCTTGTAGGAGAAAAAGTAGAAAATAGCTGGCCCTGAGAGTTTTCACAGTAAGAACAGACAGAAAAGTCTAAAATTAGCAGTGGTGGCTTTCCTCCATCTGTGTTGGAGTGTGGAAAGAAACATCAGAACTAGAAACAGGGTATAAATGCTGACAAAGTCACCAGTTAAATCATTTTTGCAGACTACAATTAAGATAGAATATCAAATGCATTATTATAGCTGTTGCTTACAGAACAGTTGCATATGTTTTTTTTATGAGCTAAGGAAGCCTTTAATGCCTTTACTGTTGGATGGTAACACAAATCTTTCACCACCTTATAAAAATATTTCACAGCACCACCAGTTACCACAATAATATTTAGTGATCTGGACAGTGGGGTCAGGCAGGGTTTGCTGAACTGTGTTTGAAGAAGGACTTCTGCCTTCTAGATTCCCTAGCCTCTCAGTGACCTCACAGATGAGCCAACTCCCATTTCCTTCAGCAGTTTGCTCATGAAGGGGGAGAGCAGTGCTGAGGGAAGGAGAATGTGCCATAGCTTTTCCTCTTCAGCCTCTCACCATGGGTGGAGGTGCAGGGTGGCACTCCTCCTGCTCTGTGGGAACGGAGGCAGAGGCACAGCCATGGTGGGCCACAGAAAGCAGGGCTGCACCACGGCACACATGGTACTGTTTGATACGAGATACTCAACATGATGCCATCCATTCCAAACGCGACCTAATTTCATTTACCACAGGTATATATTTAGATTATTTTTTCCTTCATTTGGAGTTTTTCTTTCTCACATATCTGAAGTGAGCATACAACTTGATGTGATCTGCTTAACAGATTGGAAAATTTCAAGTGGTTTGTTCCTGGAGCTGACTCCAGTCTTCTCCACGTACAGGAAAATTTTAATTTTGCAGCAGTACTAGAGCCTATACAAAAGAACATGGAGGTTGTAGATGGTGGATGTGCATGAAGAACAGCATGGAGGAAAGAGGAGAGGGAGGTGCAGGGATATCTATTGTCAAGACCATTCAGTGGGGTTTGGGATGACCAAGAGTAGCATTAAGAGACTGGATCCCAGCCCTCCAGTCTCTAGTTTCAGAAGATTGTTCCTCTCCTTGCCCACACTCCTTACCTCTCAAGCAGCAAACATCTCATCATTTACACCTCCTCCACTGCTGCCAGGATTCAGCTGCTATGGCAAAGGAAGGGGCAGAAATAGGACTGAGTCAGAAGGTCAGGTTTGCTACTGTTGCTGACGCACACTCAAGCTTAGAGTGAGTGTAAAACACACACACATACAATGTAACACATATATCCTTACAGTATAAAAGTATAAATTACTTAGGCTGAGAGAGTTTGCTGTCAGAAGGTAGAGATCAGTTGCTCACATATGAACAGCTCAAATGCATGGTCTTCCTCTCCACAGGAGAAAGGCCTTGGCAGAGGAAAGAGCAGAACTTGGCTGCTCTTTACTGGGGACATTTTGCCACCCTGAACATCTGCATCCATAGGCAACCTGCCTACCTTGCCTATACCTGCAGCTGGCCCTGCCTATACCAACAGCTGTTGTGTGTTCAAATAAAATAAAAACTCTAAAGTTAAAATGGAAACCTCAGCAATAAATGTCTTAAAGAATTCCTTTTTTACTTGGAAAAAGAAAAATAAATATTTATATTAGGACATAAAATCTAAAGGTTTGTCTGATACCAATCTGAATTTATAGTGAAAGAGAGCTGGTACAACGCAGTTTGAAGAATGATAACAACACAGTGAAGTATTTACTACGGAAGTAACTTGCTTATTACTCATTACATGATCAATACTTTTTGTTGTTGGTAACTGTAACAAACATGCTTCATTAAAATGCTATTTAGCTATAATAGGCTAAAGAGCTTTTGAAATTAGTGTTTTAGGAAAACCACATATTCCCCAAACACAGCAGGATTACCCATTCTAAAAAAAAAAATTACTTAAGCAGCTGTACAGGAACATTAACATATCTTTGCATCTACAAGCAGAGCATCTAAAGAAACTCAGGGTCCATCCCAAAAACCAGCCTTATACTTAGGTCTTCCAGCAAAACAATATTCCTTGGAGCCATTTTCATGTATCTAAAAGTAAGTGCATAAGAAATGAGGACCTATTATGTGCCCTGGATGTAACAGGGCAAGTGACTTGGGCAGCTTCAGACTACAGAGAATATTTCTGAAAGGGCATAGCCAAGATTTTCAAACTGTTAGGTAATATTTCAGTCTCTTCTCATGGAGAATAGACCCTGTCTCTCTACCTCAGTTTTCAAATTAAATTTCCACAAAGTGTACGGGGACACTATGCTATAGATTTTGAATCACCTATTTAGGGATGTCATATGCTATATATAGTTTATATATAATCATTGTGAGGCATAACAAGAGAGAATAAATTTAACTAAGGAACAGTCTGGGGACATAGTCCAGATAATATATATCAGCATATATTATATGGGCAGTGCTAGAGTAATTTTCTGCTGTGACCATCATTAGGAGAAGCTAAACATATCTTTCTAGGGAGGTTTCAGACTCAGCAGAGAGAACACCAAAAAGCTCCCTAGAGATGTGCTAAGCACTCCTCCTCCCTCTGACATTTTAGAAATGAACTGTGATGAATTTATTCTGACAATAATTATAGTTCATTGTTTCCAAAGCATTTGAAACATCTGGATTACAAACATGTAATGAAATCCCAGACAAGATTCCAGGGGAAGCATACTTGAATTTCTGGAAGACATATGACTACAAAAGCTAATTTCTCATTCACTGGAAATTTTGAAAACATTTTGTTGTGCTCACTTAAGGCTTCACCTCTGCCTGTGAAATTCTCACTAACAAAAATGCTGCCTTACTGTGAGATGTGAGGGTGCACTCCCTATAAAGAGAAAAATGTACTGTGACTTCATACTAATCACCACTTGTTTTATTCATCTTATGTCTCCACTCAGCAATGCTGTTAGATCAGAACCATAACAAGGAGAAATTCCCAACAGGAACTGCTAATGAGAACAGATTTCTCAGGGGAATCATTAGATGCAGCAAAGAATTTACATAATTTTAAATTGTTATTGTGTAAACTGTATGGTCATAGTTTATGTTAACATATTTTCAATTAAATTATTTCTAAATCTTGAAATTTCAAGACCTGTTGCAAGAGAAGAATCAAGTCTGCATGTTGTTAATCTCTTTTCTACAGGCTTGTGCAAATCAGCAGGGTTAGCTGGAATAAGATATATTACAGGAATAAGATACATTTGTCTTGTGACAGATATTTATACTGAAAACTCAAGGCGCATGCCAAAGCAAACACAGCCCAAAGCTGAGAGAGCATCCACCATATGAACATGCTGAAAAGAGCACTTGAGTATTTTAAGAAATGTTCACATCGTGCCTTAGGATTAATGGCACTTTGAACATTCCCACACAGCTCTATCGTGGAGGCTTATTAGCAACTACTGTACAGGGGAAGCTCCTTTCAGCCAAGGTCAGGTAAGTGACACTAATTGCCAGCAACTGCTTTCTGCCCTAGGTAACCCACTGCTATGTTGGGGAGGAAACAATGTCTCCCTAAAAGACATAATTCCTACCCATGCAGCTTATTCAACATTTCCTCTACCATTACGCTTTTGAACAAGATGAAATACAATTATTTCAGACATGTGTATCTTTGTTGAGCGATTTATGTACCATCCCTATGTGCTGATCATCTCTTTTGAGCCCCTGCCCTTGAGAGATCTGAAATACAAAGAAAATTCACAGTACATTGAAGTGCCCTGTGGGAGGACTGCAGGAGCAGATGATATTTATATACACAAGTATTCTGCACAAAGTATAAGCACACGAATAGAACTCTGAACGGTGCACAGAGACTACTTAGCCACCATCTGCTAACTTGAACAGATTAGTGAAAGCAAAAATGTTATTTCAATTTTCCCCCAATAATGCTAAATTCTAATATTGAAAGAAGTAAACTTCTAAGAATCATGCAGTTACCTGCATGATCATTAAAAGTATCTGCCTTACTTTTTATAGAAATATTTTTAAATTATCAATAAAAGTATAATTCGGCACTTGGTAACTCTATCTAATTTAATTTTTATCACATTGTGTTAGAATGGCGTATGTAAAGGTATACATCTAGGAAATTCCCATTAGAAAAACAATTGTATAAAATGCTGTGCATGTAAGTTTCCAGTTAGAGTAACCAGAGGGCTATAACTTGCAGCAAAGATTTCATTAATCAGATTAATTATCAAGCCTATTAATGACTCACTCCTCTGTGTAACAAAGCACCCCCAACATCTTCCTCTCTCAAGAAAGTGAGAAGTAAAAAAAAAAAGAGAAGGGGAAGTTTTAATGTCACCCTGAAAAGCATGATATTTATGTTTTAGAAACATAATCCTTGCATTGTTTCATTGGAACCTCCTGTCCAAGGATATTCAGGATTTATTCCACTTGCCATGACAGAATTGTCTAAGCTCAATAGTAATACTGCACACTGTTGATGCATATTTGACAGAAGAATTATCTGTAATGACTGATGCAGTTACCTCTTTCACTTGTCTGCCTCATCCTGCTTTCCAAGGTTGGTGAAACTGGAGATTAGCTGAGAGTTATCCTTACCACTTCTTCTGAGGCAAAGAAATACCATCATCAGGTGATTTCCCCAGAGAAAACCCTAGGACAAAGACTGTGCATGTGACAGAGTTTCACAAATAATACATCTCACTTCTCATTCACCATTGCTGCTGGCATATTATTCCTGGTATGGCATTTACCAGCCAAAATAGATTCTGAATCTAGAAATTAGATTGTGCATTTATAACTTCTGATAATAGTATGTATAAGGTATTGAAACAATGGGAAATCTGGAATGTTCTGATTATGATATAAATGTTAATGTAACAACTTCTTAGAGAACGCAGATATGGTCTCATAGCAGTCATATCTCCTAATTCTCTCCTCACAATATCATTTTCAGGAATCTAGTCACCAGATTCAATTAAATGTTCTTTCTTAAGCAAGAAAAGCAAAACCAAAACCAGAGGTGGTCTTTCTTGAGCACAAAACAAGCAAAAAACCCAAACGTCTTTGTTTTTGCTCTGCATCTTTCCTGCTTAGTGCTTCAGAGGGGGCTGGTATGAAGAAAACAGCCATCTTGGACAATGAAAATTAATTTCAAGTGAATACAGTTTCCAAAATTACTGTAAGAGAATGGGTGCTAGAAGCTACCTGAGATGCTGAAGTGACTCTGTGGGATATTCCTTGATAAATACAATTTTAATAACATTGTTTCTTTCTATCTTTGTAACCGTGTTTCCTTACTGCAAATCTGTGTTAGGAAGTCTGCAGCTAAAGAACTTGAAGAGGTCCACTTGAGGAGTAGTAGCATAGGTTTTTAAAAGGAAAATTGTGTCTTTTAGTGATGCCTCATTGTACAGACAGAGAGAGTAGGAGAAAAAAAGAAAAAAGAAAGTATAAAATTCAAAAGATCCTGAGAGTTTCCTACACCCATTTTGATACTGGACACGTTCTGCACAAGGGCACTTTTCTCCCTGGGTTGTTAATTCCAGTAAGTGGTCATGTCATGACTTGAACTGCTGGAACTGTTCCATGGGCTAAAATAAGATGTTAAAGACCTTGACAGCATTCCAATTGGAAAACGTGTGTTATGGATCCTTCTTTCAGTAGATTACATTCAGTTTTTCTTTTCTTTGAGAAAACAAACAAATTGGCTTAGCAGTTACAGCCCATTTATATGCCACAAGGGTATGAATTAGAGGTTTGAAATGTCTGGACCAGAGGCAACACGGCATACATTCAAGAGCTCTATTATTCTTGCTATGCAAAACAGATTTTTAAGACTCCTTATTTTAGTAGATTAGTTTCAAAGACATTTTTATAAGAGACATTATCAAATTAAAAAAGGAAAGATAAATTTTACATGCACTACTAATTTGTTTTTGTTAGGGAATCATACTGCCTGAAAAATTAACAATTTCTTTGTGGCCCTTTGCAACCTCCAGGCAAAATCTATTTTTCTCCTTGCTTTTTGATTTACTTTAAAGGTAATAAGAGAGGTGCATTGATTATCACAGTCCTGCCTTGCCAAGTAAGTGTAGCAAATTCTAAAGCAGTGTTCCACGGCCCTTACAAGATCCTGTGCTTTTCCACACTGACACAAGCATGAACACCTTGTTCTCTATAACATACCAAAGGACATCTCAGCAGGCAAAACGAGCCACACACTCGTGGAACTCTGCCATCAAAACAGTGACTCAGAGAATGTGGCTCCTACAGGGCTGCTCATTATCTCAACAGGACAAGCTTCTACGGGAAATTGTATGAAATTCGATATATTAATGTCAACTTAAAACCAGGCAAAGATATCACAAATCTTGCACAGACCTACCTCTGCTATCACTGGAAAGACAGAAGTAATTATTGTAATATATGTTAAAGGCTTACCACCACATGGTAAATTTAAGTATCTATGAAGTTGGTAACAATAAAATATTTTAAATCAGTATTGCAGCAAGTAGTACAAGAAAATCCTTTCCTGTTATTGGCATTTCAGGTTGTCTAACACAGAAGCATGAATTACAAACATGGATTACAATCTGAAGACTCTTATTTTGAACTATTGGGGCCAAAAAAAAAAGGCAAAACCAAATTGGATATTGTTACAGCCATGAAAATAGTCATAATTGCTTTGTTCTGATGCTGGGAAACCAATACAAAAAACGGAACATAAAACTGAGAATACAAATTTATAATAGAAACATTTACTGTTACTCCTCAAGAGAAAGTCGTCTTCTGCTGAAACAGTGTTTTCTTACCAGAACTTCTAGCAAATAACAGTGGTCTAGTGCATCACAATCTTTCCAGTTGTAATTCAGAAAATGCCCTCAATTTTGTGATTTGGAAGATAAGCTCGAATATAGATAAAGATACATATAATCAAGCATGGAAACTACTGAAATACAGAATCTGTGCTACAGACAAGTTACAAGATCATGATACTATGACTTCAAAATTGTAAGGACTTGAATGAAATACTCACAGGCTGGCATAAAGGTATTTCCAGAACTTCTCCTTAACCATTATGCCATCATGTAAAGTAATGCTTTGAAATAATAACCCTGAGATTAGAAATCGTCTAAGCATGGAGCAGCCCTATTCAGCCTGCGAGGCAATTTTAAAGTCTAATAAACCCATGATCTTCAAACAAACTTTCAACATGAAAACTCTATGTCAGCTATAGGCAGTTACTATAGATGCCATTTCTAGCAAAAAACGACCTTCTGACCAGGACTATGGAACGACACCAAGCCACATTCACTGAATTAGTTTCTCACTTGCAAATGATAATTTCAGTAAATGTCACTGTAGCTAGGGGTGAAAAGGAAAGAGAGACAGAAACCATTGACAGAAACCATCCCCAGCAAGCAAGATCCTCTCTACAAATGAGAAAAATAATAACTCAGAGTCATCTTTCTCTTGGCAAGTGGCTCTTTTCTTTTTCCTGTAGCCATACTCAACACCCCCCTGCATTGACTCATAGGCATTAGGCTCTGCGGCTGACTGCACACCCCAGCTTAGGTTGCTGGAAGGGCTGTTTCACAAAGCCACAGCAGAGGGTAAAGTTGTTTTATCCCTCAGACATCCTGGCTGGTTGCCTTTTCTGCCAGCTGCTGTGTCCATTCACTCGTGACAGCACTTCTGCCAGTTACCCTTTTCTTTTTATATTTCACAATTATTTCAGCTTCGCCACGGGAGTCCAGTGCCATACAGACTGGCACAAATCTCTAGACTATGAAACAGACTTCCGTAATAGTTCTTATAATTTCCTTTCATCCTTGGCCATGAATTTCTTCTACACAGATCTCGAAGCAACAGTTCGGCCAATTGTATAGTCTGGGCACAGCTGTATTGTCCTCCTCTTCCCTAATCCTATCACCTTTACTACAAAGTTGTTTTTTATCAGGTATTGGTCACTAGGATCCCACTGTTGTGGATTTCTCACTGATGTGAAAGACTTCCTTAGCTGAAAGGAAACCTGTTTGAGGCCCTTGCACTTCTGTTTTTGTTGTTGCTACAAGGATTTGCATTTTGCTACATACATTTTGAAGGGCTTGCTACAGGGTTTTTGTTTCCCCTCTTATTGTATGCCACAATACAATTCTGGGCATGGGAAGGAGAGCAATAACTTAGTTGAGGAAAGGTATTTGCACTGACACTCCCTTTCAGTAATGGGAATTTTAGCATTCTCTTGAACAAGGACTACAGCTTCCAAAAGTCTGAAATACAAAGACTGCACTGTAAATGCACACAATAAATGAAACCTATTTTATCTTGACCACTGGACCTTTCCATTCAGCTTCTCCTACTCTCTATCAGATGCCAGAAGAGTGGCCAGTCCTTCCAGGTTTCAAACCCAATCCAGTTCATCAGGGAAGGGAGAATCCTCCTTTAGGCCTTGGGCTAGAAGACCTAAATCAGGAATTATATGTCCTCCTTTCACATCGTGGCGACATTAGGCACATTATAGCTCTCTTCCTTAACAGTTAAAATTGATGTGGAGTATATTTGTGAATAAAACCACCTCAGGGAAGAATTTGTTCTTCATCTCCCAATATCTAAAATGGTTCTCAGAAAAGCAGCACAAACCAGACCATTTCCAATAAATGGTACTTAAGTAGTTCCAGTGAATGACCCAAAAAAGTACACACAGAGGGACAAACACTTAGTCTGTTCCAGACTGGTACTAGAATAATTGTTCAGCCAAGGTCACTGGACAAAAACCATTTAAAATTAACACAATTGGTCTTCATGGGCACCAAAGTCAATTTTGAAATCAGAATTGCTATGGATACCAACTACTTTGGGGTGACTGTTTTGTCAGCACAGCAATGGGCTTCTCAAATTATCAGAATTTTAATAAAAAACCATTGCTTATTTGTGTTTATACTAAGACAGAAAACACTACAACATACCAGACTGTCCAGCAACTATGTTACCCTGCTTTGCATATCTCTCACGCGGTCTCAAGGGCTTAAGATTTTATGTAGTAGTTCATCTGGGTTTGGCTGCACAGCTCATACAGGATGGGAGTATACTCCCATACTGGCAACACAATAAAGTTTTCTAATAAGTGCACTTGGTTTATGTTGTATATACAGTTCTCCTTCACAGACCATTAGAAATGTAGTCTTGGGCCTATCCTGGGCTCAGATCCTAAAAACCAGAGAACTGGTGCTGCATTTTCAGCATATTTGCAGTAAAAAACCAACCCAAAACTGACCAACAGCAATTTCTTCAGAAATCCCTGGTTTACAAGTTATTGCTTTTCTAAGCCAGCTCTAAATCACAATTAATAAATATTTTTAGCTTTCCATGAGATGTCTCAGGGCACTGATCTGGGTGAGAGATTTTAAATGTAAATGCTACCATAAAACTCCCTTTCCTAACAACACAATTACATTGCTGTCCCAGTGTGAACTACCCAAATAACCCCACATATCACAAGTGACAAGCACAAGCTTCTCATGTCATGAATGTTATAAATGCAGATCAGTCAGTAAGATTATATACAAGCTTATATACAGGGAAAAAGCCTACCAAAGACTAAAATCAGTGAGGAAGGTGTCTATTTTAATTTCTTTTTAATATATGTTATTTGTCAGACAGTTTCTATGTATCTATTTACTTTCTTGCCCCAGCCTGAGCAAGGTAAGTTTTCTGAGGTAAAGAACAATTTTATTAATTGAAACATGAAATAAAAGAAACCTATTTCAAATGAAAACCATCATTACCTTGAGGATGGACACTTGGATTCTTTTCTGTACTCCTAAATCATAAAGATAATTCATAAATGTTGTCTTATTTGCTTGTTTCATAATTGATCACACATAGAATACTGATTCGACAGAGTACCTGCAGAACTACAGACATGACCTGTGCCTCAGTCTTGCAGGCAGAAAAATCCAAGAAAGCCATTTTCCATATTGATTTCAAAGCCTGAACGCATAGCTCAACAAAATCTTGTGCAACATTTCCTTGAGTTACTTGGAAAAGCTTGTTATGAACTTACTCATCCATACTGTCTCATCAGCTGTGCTTCAAAGGCATCACACAGTCCCATGGTGTCTAGGATACCAGCTTTTCTTCCAGGGCTTGGGGGAGCATGTGAGCCAGTGGACTTGGAGCACTGTATAGCAGAAAGGACTATAGCATTCAGTGACAGGTATTTGGATGTCAGAATCAAAAGTCTGTTTCAAAAATATTAGTTGTTGTTATGCTTAAACATCAGGCAAGGCCCACAGAGGGCCGTGACAGCATATGGGGAACCACAGCGATGGCACAGCCACACTCAGCATTGTGATGTTTGTTATCATAGGGGCTGTAGATCACAGAATTATGATCTGGAAGGGATCTTAAAGATCTTCTGCATTGAGCAGGGACACATTCCACTAGACCAGGTTGCTCAAAGCCCCATCCAATCTGGCTGTGAACACTTCCAGGGATGAGGCATCCACAACTTCTCTGGGCCACCTGTTCCAGTGTCTCACCACCCTCTGAGCAAAGAACTTCCTCCTAATACCTAATTTAAACCTACTCTCAGTTTGAATCCATTCCCCCTTGTCCTATCACATCATGCCCAAAGTGTCTGTCCATCTTTCTTGTAGGCTTCCTTCAGATCCTGGAAAGCCACAATTACGTCATCCCTAATCCTTCTCTTTTTCAGGCTGAACAATCCCAATTCTCTCAGCCTTTCCTCATAAGAGAGGTCCTGCATCTGTCTGACCAACTTGGTGGCCTTCCTCTGGACTCGCTCCAGCATGTCAATGTCCTTCCAGTGCTGGGGACTCCAGAGCTGGATGCAGCACTGCAGGTGGGGTCTCACAAGAGTAAAGGGGCAGAATCCCAGGATGTGGTTGGCTTTCTAGACTGCAAGCTCACAGTCTAGTGTACAGCCTCCCACCCACCAGCACCTCCAAGTACTTCTTGGCAGGGCTACTCTCCATCTGTGCAAACCCCAGTCTATATTAATTCTGGGGTTTGACCTGACCACTGTGTATTGTTAAACCTCATGAGGTTCCCATGGGCCCACTCTCGAGCTTGTCCAGCTCCATGCCATCCCACTGGATGGCATCCTGTCCTTCAGCTGTCAGTCACGCCACAGTTGACACGCCCAGCCCTGCCCGTGGGTACGTGCCTGGTGTGGGGCACACTGAGGGGCCCAGGGCAGCGGGGCCGGTGGTGGCAGAGCAGGGAAGCGGAGTGGAGCGGCTGGGGCGCAGTGCAGGGCGGAGGCCCCTCGGGCGTGGGCGAGAGCAGATACAAACGTTTCCAGGGAAACCTCCCAGTCCGTGAGGGGCCATGTTGAGGGCAGGGGAGAGCCTGCGGCAGGGAAAGGGTGTGCCAGGAGCTAAGGTTCCAGACAGGAACCCGGGGGAGAGCAGGCGGCGGCGGTGCCGAGGGGCAGCATTGTCACCGGGGTGCGGGGAGGCACTGGAATCTCTCACAAAATGGGGAAGATTGGAAGGGATAATCTGATCCTGCCTCCCTGCTCAAGCAGGGTCATCCTAGAACACATTGCACAGAATTGCGTCCAAATAGTTCTTGAATATCTCCAGTGAGGGCAACTCCATAAACTCTCTGGGCAATCTGTTCCAGTGCGCGGGCACCCGCAAAATAAAGAAGTTCTTCCTCATATCCAGGTGGAACTTCCCGTGCATCAGTTTTTGCCCGTGGCCTCTTGTCCTGTTGCTTGGTACCCCCGAGAAGAGCCAGGATCCGTCCTCTTGGCACCCTCCCTTCAGACACTTACACACACTCATGGTACCTAGTTCCCCTTTGTGGAACTAACTCACACATTTTTAAGGCGCCGGGCATTATCCAGCGACCTGTGCTGAGCCACGAGGCATCGCCCGCCTGCCCGGGGGCCACAGGTGCTGTCTCCCAGCAGCCCGCGCAGCGCAGCCCTCGCTGACCCGGCCCGACCCTTGGCTCTGCCCGGCGTCTGCCGAGCCTCCCCCTAAGGGACTTTCTGTCCCACTGAGGCAATCGCTGCGGGATATGGCGTTTCTGTTTTCGGCACGGCGAACCCCGCCGTGATTTGTCTGTCCGACAAGTCCATATCTCTGCACTTCTGCTTTTCGGAACCAGCGGCTGCCGGCGGGGCGCAGCGCGGGGGGAGGAGGGGGCGACGCTGACCTGGGCTGGTGTCTCGCTGGCGGCTGGAAGAGCTCATGCCCCCTTCGGGGTCTGTGACCGCTCTGCGGCATCGGGACAGCGATGCAGCACTACAAGCTGGGGGCAGAGTGGCTCCAAAGTGGACCAGTGGAAAAGGATCAGTGATCAACAGCAGCTGAACGTGGAGCCAGCAGAGCGTGGAGGTGGCCAAGAAGGCCAATGGTATCCTGGCTTGTATCAGCAATAGTGTGGCCAGTAGGACCAGAGCAGTGATCGTCCCCCTTCATGCTCTTTGGTGAGGCTGCACCTGGAATATTGAGTTCAGGAGGGGCCCTCAGTTCAGAAGGACACTGAGGTTCTGGAGTGTCTTCAGAAAGGCAGTGAAGCTGGTGCACGGTCTGGAGCTCCTGTGAGGAGCACCTGAGGGAGCTGAGGGTGTTTAGCTTGGAGAAGAGGAGGCTCAGGGGTGACCTTATCGCTCTCTACAACTGCCTGATAGGAGGGTGTGGGCAGGTGGGGATCGGTCTCTTCTCCCAGGTAACCAGCGATAGGACGAGAGGACATAACTTCAAGCTGTGCCAGGCAACATTCAGTTTGGACATTAGGAAGAAATTATTCACAGCAACGATGGTATTGGGACGGACTGCCCAGGGAGGCGATGGTTCCTGGAGGTGTTTAAAGAAGGACTGGATGTGGCACTCAGTGCGATGATCTAGTTGACGTGGTGATGTTCGGCCACAGGTTGGACTCGATGATCTCGGAGATCTTTTCCAACCGGACTGAGTCAGTGATTTTGTGACAACAAGCGCTCGGTTGCCGTTTGGCGAGCGAAGGCCGCGGCCCTGCCGAGCCCCCGCAACACCTGAGTGCGGCCCCGCCCCCCGCCGGGGCAGTGACGTCACCCCAGGTGCTTCCCGCCTCCTCCTCCGGGGGAGGCGTGGCTGTGACGGCCCTCGGTGGGCGGGACGGCGGCCGCGCATGCGCCCAGGGCCGGCTGCGGGACACCCGGTCGCGAGCGTATGTGCGCGCCCGCCGCTCCCGTGAGGCGGGGGGCTGCGCGCGAGCGGTCGCGAGCTCGCCGCTCGGCCTCCTGCGGACAGGCTCGCGCGCCCTGGCGGCCGTTGCGGCCGCCGCCATCATGTCCGCCACCATCGAGCAGGAGTTCCAGGAGATCGACGCCACGAACGACTGGCAGGCGCGTTATCTGGTGAGCCGAGCGGCGTGGTCGGCTCCAGCCGGAGAGCAACAGGGAAGGAGGGACGAAGGGTGGGGGCAGAGAGACCCGCGGGCCGGCAGCGCCCGTGCCCGGTGTGCGGCACCGCCGCCGCTTCAGCAGCGGGGAGAGCGGAAGTCGCTGGGCCAACACGACTCTCGCCCTCAGGTGCGCGCAGCGGAGCCGTGGGGAAGCGCTGCGCATGCGCGCGCGGGGCGGCCCTGGGAGGGGAGCTTCGGCGCGCAGGCGCGGGGCGGGGCGCGTGCGCGGGCTCGGCGGCGGCTCTGCGTCCGCGCTGCCCCCGGGGCTCTACCGAGCGGGGCCCGGTCCGAACCGGGGCAGCCGCTGTGGGACTCCCTTGGCTTGCGAGCGGTGTGGGAAGCTGTGCCGGATAGTACGGATTTGGCCAAGGCTTGCCTGCCGCTCTTTTCCCCCCCGCGGATTCGTGCGGCTCCTCAGGCACCCGTGCTCCCTCCTCAGCCCCCGTTGCCGCTGCCTTGGCCAGTTCGACCTTTGCTGCGGGGGCCCTGCACGAGTGCCACTTAATAAAATACAGTATTTGCAGTTTTTTGGTTAAAGAGAGTAAGAACTTCCGAGAACGGTCAGTTCCATAAAACAGACATTATGTATCAGCTGGTATCGCTGGAACAGTTATTTAAGCCAGCAGTAATTTTTAGCACTCTTTCGCAAATGAGGAAAGAGAACCAAACCCCAAAATTTTATTTACTGACTTTAAATTATGCTTTTTCTCTGTTAAATAAGCTATTTATTCGATTTATATCAAATACAGTACCTCTACTGCAGTATTTCAGATGTTACAGTTTTGTTTATATACGTATTACAAATAAGTAGCATCTAACACTAAGCCTACCGGAGTTCAAGAAGGGTTTGGACAATACTTTCGGGCACATGGTGTGGTTCTTTGGGTTATTCTGTGCTGAGTCAGGAGTTGGACTTGAAGGTCTTTGTCCTTCCAGGTCAGGTCATGCTGTGATTTGGTGTGAGGGCTGGATATTATGTGGGAAAACTGATTTTAGAACTAGTCATTAAACTTCCTTAAGTTTAATTCTTTTTAGCAAGCCTGCCCTCCCACCCCATCACTGTAGTAGTGTTTCTAGCTATTTTAATGTTTCTTTACCAAAGTGTAGGTCTGTTTCTGTGCACGGATGATGCAGTGCTTTAAGAAACAGAATATGTTGCATCCTGTTATGGAGTAATACAAAATTAACTTTTCGTGGGAACTTGAGTGTGAATGCCTGCCAGATCCATTTGTTCCATGTGCAAACTCCCAAAGCTTGTCAGCCATGTAAACTAGTGAAGTTCTAGTTTGCTGTTTCAAAATAAAAAACCCAATAGATCAAGAGACTTCTATACAAATATGTGGAGTATTGGTTCTTGGCAGTTGCTGTTCCACATTGTGATTTATGTTCTTTACAGGTTGGCACTACATTTTCAGGAAAGGTCATGCAACCAATGCTAAAAATTGGAACTTGCTTTTGTACGTTATATTTACGATATCTGCTGATGCCTGTTTTGGCTGTGTTCATTGTCTGGGAATAGACTAGACTATTTAGGAAGTTTGTAGACAAAGATAGTGGGAACATTGAGGAAACCAAAGAATGCTCGGTTGTAATAAGTTTAAATGCCCTTTGGGACATAATGATCAAATGTAGCAACATAATCTGAAAACAGAAGGAGAATTCAAAGTAAAATACTGTTAATTTTGTACTATACAACATTTCTGCTGAGATGGCATCAATACAGAGATAGAAAGACAGAGTAGGATACATCAAAGGCTGTTTTCAATTTTCTGCATAAGGTAATTCTGTATATCGTAGTGAAATTGTAGAAAAGATGCACTCAGGCAAGAAATCAGTAAAGTATAACATTCAGAACATGTGAATAGTAGGGTCCTTAAAATAGTGAGTCTGAATGTCTCACAGAGTATTGAAAGGTTTGTATTAGTGCATGGGGAGAAGCAGGCTTTGACTTCACATTGATATTTGTGACTCTAGAATTCTTCATATCGGTTCATGTTTAACTACAGCTGTGTGGGATGAGCCAGCAAGCCACAAAGAATAATCCTATGGCTCTTAATAGCAGCCATAAAATCATTAACCAGTTCACTTACCTTTCTGGGGTTTTACGCTGCCAGTCCCTGTAAAGGAGCCGCCATAATACTGTTGCTTCATGAGAGTCCTTGTTGCTTTGAGAGAAAATGTGCAACTCTGAGGTAAACTGTAAATGTAATAAATATGTGAGGTTCCAGTTTTTTTGCCCTTTGACCCTGATTCATCAGTTGCTTGTGTTATGTTTGATGGTTTTAGCCAAATGTAGGAAGATCTAAATGGTGACAGTTTGGCCATGAATGAGATGTGTCTTCTGAAGGAAAAGGACATTAGGGATGATAAAAGTTGGTTTAAAAAATGTCAGTTATTCATAATGTTGCTTAATTAATAGTCTGTATAGAACACTAATCTTAATCAGGTTACTGGCTATAAATCAATTATTTTTTTTGTCTTTTTAAGGAAATCCGACATAAATCCAGTGACTATCCTCACAGAGTTGCAAAATATCCAGAAAACAGAAATCGAAACAGATACAGGGATGTTAGTCCATGTGAGTATCTTTTCTGCAATTGTTTCAATAAACTTACTAGACCTTCTCTTACCCTGTTGACTTTAAACACTGGGAGTAATAAATCATGGTCATTGCAAATTTTGCACTTTGTTTATTTCTAGAGGCATGTGTCCTGTGGTAAATGTGGGGTTTTTGGTAACACATACACAAATACGTATAATAGGAGGAAGAAAAGTCTGCAGGTTAAACTGATTGTGCTGAATGAGAGATGGTTGCAAATCACAGGTATTAGTGTATAGCTAAATGTTTGTGAGCTGTGAAGTAATTTTTAGAGATTTTTTTCTTTGTTTAATAGTGCATTATCTGTTGTAAAAAAATTAATATAGAGGTTAAGTTAATAAGCCTTGACTGACAGAAATGTTTTCTTTTTGGACTGAGTGATTCTGCACATTTACAAGGTGTTGTGGATAAATGCCACTCAATTTCTACTGTTGCTTTAAAAAATGCTTCAGATTTTGTTGGTTTTGTGTATGTGGTAAATAAGGTATGGAGTGCTTTGTACTTCTGCTAATCGCCGTAAAATGGTCTTTTTGACATAATGATCTTATGTCTCACATGAAAAGAGCTTTTTCTTTAGACCAGCTTCTCCACTACAGAGATGTTGTAGGCTTCTTTTCATCAGAGTTTTACTTCAGACTGTAAACCAAAATTGTTGCAAAAAAATATGTGAGCTACAGATAGGGGAGGAAAAAATTGTACAGCTTGATTTTTTTTTGCAGTATATTAGAGTTGGGACAGAAAACACGTTTTTTATGAAGTTTCCCAGAATACTAAAGGATCCTAAAAGCCACCTTGTTACTGGATCTAGAATTTTTGAAGGGTTGCTGGTATATGGGGGCTTTTCGTTGGAGGAATATGTGTTAGAAGATTTGGAGAAGTGCTGAGCTCCTTGTTTCCAGTTGAAAGTTGTGATAACAGCATGTGCATAGCACTTCTCAAAATGACATGGAAAGAGTCTTGGATTGAGTCACACTGCTCAGATGTGGCACTGTGTGCTGCTGCCAGGATGCTCCACTGGCACAGTAAATTCACACCAAATGGGCACAGACTGGCAGGGTGCTGAACCCCTGTGCTGCACGCTGATGAAACTGAGCTTAGGAATTCAGTGCATGGCCTTCTTGCTGTGTCCTCATGGCATTCCACTGGAAAAGTGTCCAGCTCTGAGGAAGATACCTCAGATGAGGCAAGGCTCACTGATTTTCACTGTGGGCTCAGGAAACGGAGACAGGCCTCTGGTGGACACGTGTCTGTGCTTTGGGTGTCCCAGCTTTGCTGTTCTGTTACAGCATGACATTAGCATCTTACCAGTGCTGATGGAGATGTTTTATTCACTTTCTGTTTCGTACTTAAGTTGCAGTGGTGGTTGTAAGACGAGAAGGCAGGAAATTAGATTTGAACCCAGAAGTCCCAGGTTCTAGTCCTGGGTCTAACATCCTCTATGATTTCTGTGTCAGCAGCTGTATCTGTCCATTTACTGTTTCTGCCATACGTGGATTTAATTTATACAAAGAGAATGAAAATTTACTTTCAAAGTAATTATGCTTTTTTCTTTCTTTTTAAAAACAATGTTTCTAGAATAAATAAAAATACATTGTATTATTTAAGTAGCATCTAATATTGCCTCCAGTAATACCTTACAGATGTAACTTGTATTAATCTCCTGCAGTTATTTGGAGCTCAGCATTTTCCTTAATCATGGCATGCCTTTTACAGTAGTGAAGACCATCAAACACCTCTGCTTTAGTCATGGCAAAGCCTGCTTCTGAAACGCATGTTTAGCCAGTAGAAAAAAATATAAATGGTTTTATTAATTCCTGAGCCCAGTGCAAAAGCAGAGAGATAGATAAAATCTAGTATTGGAGTAGTAGTTGGGCTCAGGAAAGGGCTAGAGCCGTTACACTCTGACATAAATTATAACATAATGAATGAACTAAGATGGTGAAGTTTATGAGGAATGTGTCAGTTTTTAGCATTTATGAAAGAAAGATTATTTGAATTGGTCCACCTAGATAGCTTGCAGAACTGAGCACTAGGAACAAAGCTGTATGAGGAAAACAGAGCAAAACAATGTATTTGAACTAGTTGATTCCACCTGAATTTTTCTTCTGTGTTTTCAAATATGACTCATAATTGCTGCAGTGACAATGATGAGAGTCAGGAGGAGAAAGAGACCTGGAAGGGAGTATATGATAAATAAGATTTCGAGGTAGCAGTACCTAAATTTCAAAACATCTGGGATAAAAGCTGCATGGTTAGGTCACTGTGGTGAACACATCTAATTGTGTTGGATGTATGCAAGGACCTGGTGTTGCAGAAATGCGAGACACCTCAGTCTCACACAATCTTAATGTCTCAGTCCTTCAGCTGCTTTTTAACAGTGTTTAGATGAAAAACGGTTGATACCCATATTCTCTAGTAGTCAAAGGCCTTCAGAACCAGCTGTTGGAGTTTTAAGATCTAGCTACTTAACCATACTGTAAGACATAACTTAAAAGAGTTTTATTTCTCCAAAAGCAATAAGAAAATGGTTTGTTAACTGTGATAGCAACCAAGCCAGTTTATAATCTGAGGTGGTGTGTCTGCAAGAGGAAAGGCAAAGATTGATCTGTTTTATGGAAAATATGTCCATTACTAGTACAGGAAGAAATGCTTTAGGTTGGTTTGCCCCATTTCAACTGTGATACCTGGGACAAGTACACTGAAACAAACCTGTGTCTATTACATACATTTCTAGGTAAAAGCTGATTTCTATTTGCTGGGAAAGGCTAATCATCTCAGCCCATTACAGCTGAGTTTCACAGTGTTTCCAGTTTCATAAGTATTTTTGTTAGTGTCTGGTTTTGTTGGCTGAAGACTTGTAGTGTATATAAGTTTGGTTTGGTAAAAGCCCTCAAGAGTTACTGCCTAGCTGAAAAAGAATAGCAGTCTAATAGTTTGGTATTAATCTCGAATAAGAAGAGTACTAGAGGGCTTCCTAGTACTATTGAAACAGGAAGTTAATCTGAAATAGGTTTGGTTTGACAGCCAGTCATTTCCGGACAGATGAAACCATTTCTCAGAAAACGTTGTTAACAGAGGAAAGTAACTTATGAGATTGTTGTTCTTTGTTAACAATTTTAATGAAACTCCAAAGATTTCTGTAATTAACTTTCCTTTTAAATCTTATCTTTAGTTGTTATCAGAGGAGTCTAGTGTCTCAGATTGACTGTGAACACCTTTAGAGCTGAGAACTCAGCTCTGCAGTCAAGAAGGAAATCCCCTTGGCAAAATTGGCAGGGTTTTTTCTTTCGCCTTTTGCTTTTGGAGGGTAGATGGGGGTTTACGCTGTTTTCTGTTCAGCCTTCCTCTGTAATATGGTGTGTAGCTCAAGAACCTGGGTCACCTGAGCGTTTTTCCCTGATAGATCATGTTTCTTTTGGAAGGTCTTGCAAGGCAGAGATTTCTCATGTTTTCTTCCTGTGGCCTTGAGTAGATTTTGTGTAAGACCTTTCAACCACAGGCTTCCAGTTGGCATAGAGTACAGGAGAGGAACATGAAGAGTATTTAGAGGGAACAGAGTTGAAGCTGATTTGAATGGTTTTGCACATGATGCCGATTATTTATCATTGCAGGAATGTTGCTTTTCTGTCCTGTGTTTTGAGTGTATGTGCTGAGAACAGGGAGATGTTCAGCCCAAAATAAGCCTGCTGTATTTCTCGTCCATATTAGAAGCTGACATTGAGGAGTTTTATGACATTGTCTGATGATTCTCTAAAACATCTTACAACATGAAACATTGTAAAATAAACTCAATGTGCTGCTTTTGGAGATACTTCTTTCTTTCGGGTTGGGGAAGTGGGAAATTTTATAGCACACACTGACTTAAACTTAAATGTGTCTTAAGATTTTTTTTTTCCATGGTCCTGTTTACAGGTGTAAGGATCCTGTGCAGTAGTGACACATATATTTCAGTATGAATACATTTCAGTCATGAGCTAGGTCATGGCTAATATGATGGCATTCATTGCGTACAACCAGTGACAGAGTGGTGAGGAAAAGTAATTTTGCCTTTCCTTTGCCTTAGGCTGCATCTGAAACTTGAGACTGTAAGTCTAGTGACAGAGTCTTGCAATTTGAATAATTTAGCAGCTCAGATAGACTAGATTTAGATTAGTGAAATGGAGGGGATTTGTTGGTAGGCGGGAAAGGGTCAGGCAGGGTCACTGGGATGACTTGTGGCTGCATGTTTTATTTATTACTTTCTTTAATCCACTGAGTAGCATTTCTCCCTCCTCTGTTTTAATAGCTCTATATTTGGGGGATCAGAGACATCTTTTATATAAAAGATAATTTTGAAGTTATACAGTGTTCTAGAAACACAGTTATTTTTTAATGAAAACCTATCGTTAACCAGCTACAAGAACTGCATCATGTAAAATGCCAAACATTTTGTATCTTGGTTTTAACTGGATCTATCATTTTCTGTTAAGCAGAGAGTGAGCAGATTGATGGGCAGTGTGAAGTCTTGGCATTATTTGAGGCATGGGAAGTATTGTCAGTGACACAGGGTTTCACTGGAAATGGGTAATCAGAGTTTGCTTATCTCAGACAGGGTCGTTTTGGGAGTGTTTTTTCTCAGTTCAAGGAGCCAGAATGAGAATAATTTTCAAGGTTTCCACTTCCTTTTCATGCTGCATAGTTTGTTGAAATAGGGGAATTAGCACTTCAGAAAATGAATACTGTATTTTAGCTGCTGTGGGCATGGCAACACATAAGATAAGTCTTATCTTAAAGATGGGTTTATCATTCATATAAATCTTAAGTACTTTGTAACTGGAAATTATATACATACGGGAAATACGTTACAGCTAACTCGCTGTCAAAAGTTGGCTTGCTTCACTTAATTCAGAAGGGCAAGCCAAGGTTTGAATGAGTTTTCTAGGTCATTGTGTCCTTTAAGAAACTCATCCCTTGAAAGAAGGGAAATCAATATATTCTAGTGGCTTTCTTTGTCCTGTGGACTGTATGCCAGAGTACTTGCAGGATCTCCTCTGTTTTAGTTGGGGAGGGAGAACGAGGCTCTGTCTGTGCATAGAATTAGTTGTAAACGACTTGCAGGACTTCATTTGTCATGTTTACCAAGCAGAATTTATAAGAAGGGAAAAAATGAAGCTGAGAATGTAAGGTTTAAAGTAGGAAACCTTCTTGGTGGCTGCAGTTTTCTGCCCCTGGCAGCAGTACAGCAGCTGCCGCTGGGTATTAAACTGTTAACAGTGCTTGCTTGCGTCACCTTTCCGAGAACACTGGTACCGGTATGTGTGATTTACTATAACAAGATCTTAAGTTTTTCCTGTTGGCAAATGACATGCAATATTTACAGAGGTCTTGGTTTCTTTCCAGTAGAAACATTTCAGATAAAGTGATACATGAAAAGAAAAAATAATGCTTTCCTATCCTGGCAAAATAATACAAAGAGATATATATTACTTTAAAATGCACATGTGTCTTAATTTTGTTGTGTCTTGGCTTTGATAATTTTTTTTTTTTCACACAGAGGTATCAAATTTCTTAAGACCCATGCAAGTCAAGATGGTGTTGTCTTACAACTGGAATGCTAATGAAAACAGACCAACCCAGTATAATTCTCATGCTTTTATATAAAAATATAAATTTTCAGCATATTTCTATTCTCTACATGTTCGTGTGTGACTGCAAATAAAAGCTGGGATTTTATAAAGGAGGAAGAGCAACAACCCCAAATTTGAGTGCTTCAGCAACAGCAAAATAGTTCTACTTGACTTGAATAGTTCTTTACTTGAATTGAGCAAGGCAGTTGCCAATAGCAGATAGATGAGGGAGAATATAAAGGGAGATCAAGACGTAGTAAGTATACTTTTCCCAGGTTTCCAAACACATGGAAAGTATTCATATTAAATCATACAAGCAGTCTGTAGAACAAGAGTCTAATTCAGTAACTGTTTTTTGATTGCCATCACGTTTTTGCCTATCCAGGTTTATATTTATGGATTTCTGAGATAAGCCTAGTGTTGTACAGGCTGACTGAGAGTTCAACTATTGTAGTTGTGCTGAATTTGATACTTGGTAGTTGCTAATGTCAAAGCTCATGGTGTTGTATGTTTCCAAAGTGTTTGTCTAAAGGAAGTGAGCCTTTTGGTGCAGAGATGGGTAGGCTGGTATTTTAACAGCAGTCTGGGCCCTGATTGAGTTTCCTGGATTAGACTAGGTGAATTTGGTTTTAAGAACTGGTATTACATCATAATTCACTCTGCTGTTAGTTTCCTTATGGAATCTCTTCCATGTCTTCCTGAAATATGTTGAAGATTTTTAAATTCATTTTAGTTTGCTATTTTTTATTTACTCTTCTTAGTCTCCTGAGTGTTGAGCTTCAGGAGGTTTACAGTCAGTTGAATCTCATTTGTGTAGTTGCATACAAATTTTAAACTGAAAGTGCTGTTTATTTAATACAGTGACTGATAAATGGCTGAAGGATTACTTGCTGTGAACACGTCTGATTACCTAAATGTCTTCTAGAGGTTCATAAATCAGATACTAAAAGGTTCTAGGAACAACCACAATGACTTATTATGCAGTGTTTCAGTTTGACAGTATGACAGTCTTTCTCATATTAATGGTAGAATCTTCAACAGAGTCCTTTGCTGGCCTCTGCCATAAACAGGGGAATCATTTGTCTTGCTTGTGTAATTTTGAGATGAAACCATGTAATTAGATTAGGCTTCATTTAATTGGATGATTTGTTAAATATTTTTGGGTTTCCATGTCCTTTTTTAGTATTTTTATGTTGTACAATATTAGACAATAACTTACAGGGAAAATTGAATTCAAAACCTGGCTTGAATTACTGCAAGTAGATTTTGTTGGGGTTTTTTTTAGCTGTGTGACCTTAACTTTATGATTCTACCTCAACCTTTGAAACTGCAGTTAACCAAAAGTCTTGGAATTTTGAACTTAGGAAGTCATATAGTCGAGTGATCTGGTGTGATAGGACAGTGTTGCCTGGTGTGAATTGTGGTGCTGTTGATTAAGGAAATGCAACTGTTGTGGGATGAGTGTGAGGACCTTTTAGCATGTATGGAAGGGTTATTTTGTTGGGGTATTTGGGCTGGGGTTATTTTGTTGGGTTGTTTGGTTGGGGTATTTAAAAGAAAAATAGATATTCCAGTTTTCTGAGTAGCTTCTGTTAACAGCTGCCTGAAATTACTCTGATGGAATGCTGAGGGGAGAATGGGACAGTTATCGAAGTCACGTGAGAAATTAGTTTCACTTATATTTGTAGTTTGCTGTTTGGGTGCTACTGCAGAATTTAGTTGTAGTTGCTTCTCAGACCTAAACTTGCCTGTTAGAGAGTATTCATTGAGATGTATACATCATTAATTCTTAATTTTCTTTGAATTTTAGATGATCACAGTCGTGTAAAACTCCAGAACGCCGAAAATGACTATATCAATGCCAGCCTGGTGGTCATAGAAGAAGCCCAGAGATATTATATTTTAACACAGGTAAGTAGTACAATTACTGAGTTATTACAGGAATTGAGAATCTAGGGAGGATGATTTGTACAATTGTAATTTGTATTTGGATGGTTTGTTGTCTCTGTGAATTACAAGTATCTTATATTAACTGCTACCATGATGTAATTGCAAACAGATTATTTTAAGTTTTAAGACAAGCTAAAGGGGATATTGAAGTATGAGTAATTTACTGCATAGGAAGCTTCTCAAATGTTTCTTGCTCTTTTCTTCAGTTCTTTTGTAAATAGATTACAGCAATACTTTCACCCCTTAATACATCCTGTACCTTCTGACCATGTCTGCAGTAGCTTTTCTTCTAACAGCACAATAGTATTGATGCTTAAACTAAAATATCCCTTCCATGAGTTCTTACTGTTGTTGTTTAGTTGAGGTTTTTTTCTTAAAAATACTCTACCCCTTTTAAGTCTTGGAATGATCTGTGCAGTGTGGCTACTTTATTGCCTGTCATTTCTATCATTCTGTTAATAATTTGTTAAAACTTTTCCTGTTTCCCACAGTGAACTATTAGCTGTGTTCCAACACTGCTTTGCCAATACATTCTCATGCCCGTTTTTGTATTTCTTACTACACAGGGTCCACTACCTAATACATGTTGTCATTTTTGGCTAATGGTATGGCAACAACAAACCAAAGCAGTTGTCATGCTGAACAGGATCGTTGAAAAAGATTCGGTAAGTTACATTAGGCCTAAAGTTGTAAAATAAGTCACACAGTTTTAATACAGTTGAGCAATGTTTGATTGTTAGGTTAGAAGTACTAACAAACATTCTCACTGGTGTGCAACATAATGTGTATTTAATACAACAGTGAAGTGAGGGAGCTAAGACATCCAGTTCAGTTTGGTGAAAATAATATCTAGCTATTCACCATCAGGAAAGGTGGAAGTAACATTCTGAGAAAGAAGGATGTGCAGATAGAAATGGTGAGGAGTAGAGGCAGTGTAAGGTGTTCCTAGGACAAGATGGAAAGTGGGAAAACAAGTGTGTTTAGATTAATTCTTCTAAATGTAACAGAGTAGTGTATTTGTTATATAGGGATGTTAGCTGTAACAATGAAGTCAGGCTGCTGCCCAAGAACTGTCAAACTGGTCTAGTTATTTTTGATTCTTTAAGACTGGTGGCATACATGGAGAATACACAGATTTTCTGCTGTGGTGTAGTTTTTCTACTACTGTGCCTAAAAGCATCGCAGATTTTAGGTATAAATGCATGTAATTTGAAGTCTATGTTTTTTATTCAGTGCAGGTTAGTTACTGAAAACAATTTGACTGGTCTGTTAAAAAGTCACATGTTTTCTTGTGGAAAAATTTTCCTACAGAAAATTTGAGTGCAGAGCAAGAGGAATAGATGACAAAGAATAGTTTTGCATTGGTTTGTTAGTTCATTTTTTTGTTTCACTAGAACCTTCCAGTATTCAGCAAGCCTGGGAAGAACTGGGTGTGATACGTGAGTTCTGTAAATCTGCAGGTGTGCAAGTCAGAAACAAAGGGGGGAAATGCTGAAATAGCTGAGCAGAGATCTCAGTTCCCTGTAGAGAACTAGAGGGGGGAGAGGAAGAGGGCTTAAGATGTATCTCAAAACATGTTAGCCATGTGGTGAAGGAAAACATAAGCACATAAAGCTGGAATGCTTAATAGCCATTGAAACAGTTGTAGTAACTTAGCTGTAAAGATTATGGACTTTAAGAATTCTTCAAAGTGGGAGCAGGTATGTGAGACTACTCTGTTGAACAGTGGGGTCTCTTCTGCACATGCAAAAGTCCAAGATACTAGGATATTTAACAAGGTTTTTCTTTTTTTTTCCCTTTTTTTCTTTCTCCTTAAAAAAAAATCAATTAGGTGAAGTGTGCACAATACTGGCCAACAAAAGAAGAGGAAGTTATGACATTCAGTGAAACAGGTTTCCGTGTGAGGCTAGTGTCTGAAGACGTCAAATCCTATTACACAGTACATCTACTGCAATTGGAAAATATCAACGTAAGCTTTTCTCAGTCTATACAGCTCCTATTCATGGCCTTAAGTGTATCATGAGAACCACTTAGCATGATGTCACTTCAGGTTTAATTGAGCTTTTACACTGGAAATTTTAATGCACTTTGCTTCTGAGAATGTTGAAGATGTTTGTGTGGAAATAAGCAAGTGAGTTAGACCTCAGTCTATACATTAAGAGAGATAACATCTTTGGCATTTGTATACTTGTATTTTCCATTTGACAGTAGCTTAACATGCTGAATTCTAAATGATGGTAGTGGTGATTCTAAGAGGAGCTGTTAAGAATTGACCTAGAGGGCAGAGCACAGGAGTGGAAAATTTTGATTTCCTTTGAATATCAGAAACCCAACTGAGTAATTACTCATTTTTTGGTGGAATTTGGGTTTTCTGTGTAATTTAGTCCAGATGTCTTTGTTTTTGGGGGGAGGGATGATCACCACCTGTAGATAGGTAACTTTATCTCCTCTTCCTTACCTCCCCTTTTGCTCCACAGGACCAACCATCCTTTTCTCTTAAAAAATTAAGCACTTTCACAATTTAACCAAGTTAAGCTCAAAAAAATTGTTCCTGGCCTGAGCTTGGGTTGGAATTTGCTGCTTCTGTTTCAGAGCGGAAGACAGGATTGAAGAGCTTGTCTGTTTGTTCCAGCTATGTCTTGTAAGATACTCTCTCTCCCTATAAATCTTGCCTTATATTAATTGAAAGTGCTAGTATGGCAAGTTTTCAAGGTTGTCTTTGTCAGAGAATTTGGGAAAGGAAAGCTTGAAGATGATGTTCTGCATGTTGTTTTATGCAACTGTTGATATATTTGTTCCCAAATATTTGAATTTATAGTAATTATTGATGTTATTTTGAGATAATATTTGTTAATTCAGAACCTCCCTCATGAGATCAACATGATAAAACATGTTGTTCCTTGGTCTTCTCCATGTTAGAAGAGCTTTATGAAATATTGTCCTACTGACCTGAAGAATTTCAGTTTATTAGCTTGTTTATTGACAGCAAAGGCAAAAGAAAGAGGAGTAGTGCTGGCAAGCTAGTGCTTGAAAAAGAACAACTCTTGAAAGCTGAGGCAAGTGTTCCTAACTACCAAAAAGGCTTCTTCGTGGCATTGTTTGGCTGATGTTGGCCCTTACTTTTAAATGTCCTATTTTCAAAGGATGCATTTTTCCTGACATGTGTATGTTTGACATAACATTAAGTGAAAAATGCAGAAATGCCTCAAGGAACAGAACAATGTATACTACAGTAGACTTTCGACTTGGAGCTATTGAGCATTTAAATTTCTGGGTTTGTTTTGGACCAGCAGAGCAGGTCTGTCAGCACTGCAGAGTTTCTTGTATGTCATATAAATCAGTTTCACAAATACTCACCAATCTTTCTGTAATGAATTTTTATTTTAGCTCTCTAGCACTCTGATAAGGGTCCATGAATATTAACTCCAAAGAATAATTTTTTTGTAAAACAGATAGAAGAAGCAGAACGTACTTGGTTACTCAAGCAAAAAAAAGCTGCATAGTTTCTAGACTAACGCTGTCAATGTTAAATGTGGCCTTTTGTAAGAATTTGATAATTATACCATAAAACTTGTGGGAACTGTGTATTCACAGTAACTTGAAATGTGAGCTTAACTGTGTTTATATAAGTTATTCTGGAGGGGCCTTTGGTGGAGGCAGAGTGTGAGACATTTAGCCACTCGATGCCTGGAATATAGGATGACTCATGAACAAAATATACTCTGAATGCCAAGAATACTTAAATTTTAGTATTTCCTTGAAAACAGAGGGAACCAAGGTTGTCTTTATAATGCAACCATTCTGAGCTCAATTAAATTTATCTTACTGCAGCAAATCTCTTTAAGACATGAACAAGATGTGGGTGTATGAAGAGTAAAGTGTTTGTTTATGTTGTTACCAATGAAACAACCTCTGAATATTTGGTTGATTTTGTTGTTGCTTTTGTTAAAGATTACTTAGAAATACAGGTGGGGTTGGGGGTTGTTCTTTTTTAGGATTAGATCGAGGCATTTGTTGGTTTGATTTTTTTTTTTTAATATCTATTTTAGGAAGAAAATTTGGGTTTTTTCTTGGAACTAGCACAGTCCAGTAAAGCTTTGGAGAGAAAATGGTGTTTATTGGTATCTGTCCAAAAGTTTTGAAAAGATACCTAATGTTCTTTGTTTTGCTTTGATTATTTTATAATTTCCTTATTTTTTTGCCTGACCCAGTCTGCATTTAGGCATTTGAAGCTGCTTTTCCACCATGGTTCATTGTGTATTCTCCATGGGTTTGTTGGTATCAATTGTCAGCTCTTTTGAAAGTTGGGTGCTGCTTTCTACTGTAATAACTCAGAATCAGAACTCTCCCTTAATAAAGACTTACTATGAAAGCTTCCACCAACCAGTGCCTCCCTTGGAAAATAAAGGTAGAAGGAAGATACTGTGCTCGTGTTAAAATTTTGTAATCATTTATGTGTGAAGCTATTGCATGGCTGTGATTTGAAGCAGTCTCACAGCTTATTGGAGAAGTGATAGTTCAGTGTATGAGAGCCTTTTGTTAAATCAATAAAATAACCTTCTGTTGGATGGGTTGCTAAGTGTTGTGACAATGTTGCAGGAAAATTTTTAGATCTTGGCATCTTACTTGTGAAAGACTCCACCTTGTGTTGAATATGTATTTTTATATTATTATTTATTGTTGCTTTTAGCTTTTTTTTTTTTTAATACAACTTTATGTATTGGTCTTTAGAGAAAGAAAACTTTGTTTTCAGTAACTTCTGGTGTGGCAACCCAGATATCCTGAGAAAGGTACAGGGTGACACATAATGAATGCTTATAAGCAAAACTATTACATAGGTACTGGGGAATTCTGACAAGCTGTGTGAGGGCAAATGACTGTCAGATCTTCAAGGAAACGAGGGATTGCTTGTATGAGGCAATGGAGCAGTGGAATTTGAAATTGCAAAAGGAACGTTTCTGAACCGTTTTGAATTGCGAAAGGAACCTTTCTCAGACTGCGTTCCTGGAAGTAAGAATACAGCAGTAGAAGGAGAGATTTGGAAAGACAATACTTGTTGGGGGAGAAAGGACTAGGAGAAATGAACTAAATTTGATGTGACACTGGTGGTGTGATACTTCAGAGTAAGGACCATAAATAAATCCCAAGTGGAATCTTGAATCATCCACAAATAGCAGGTATTTGGAAAAACCCATTAGTAAAATGGATTCTCAACTTAGTACCAAGCTTCTGTGTGGCTGCGACTGTCAGATTAAGGTAATGCAAGACTGCTTAGTGACCCTCACTCCTGTGGATGAACCAGAATGTTTGTGATGGTTGTTTGGCCACCTTATCCTAAGGACCATTATAATTTAAATTTTGAAAAACATTTTGGCCATCATGAATGAACAAATAGTGGAGGCTCTGTTAGAAGTTGATTTATGATTTTGAATTTCAGTGTGTAGAATTCTGCCCCTGCAGCATGCATTCTCATTTTTATATGATCAAATTAGTTGTTAATGAACTTCAGGCATATTCATTAAATACGGGACCACTGTGGGGTTGTAGATGTATTATATCTTCATATGTTTGACCACTTCAATAGCACTTCAATTATGAAATGAAGGCTTTTATAAGGTATGTGTGAAACTTGACAGACCAGCATTTTTTCTGTCTTCACCTGTTTTACTTGACACCGAAGGCACCAACTTAACCTTTGAGCATTTTAGTAGTGGTGACTGAACAACCTGAAGTTACTCCAAGATTTTTGTACCTTTTTGTTTTGAGTGATTGGATAGTCATTGTAAAAAGGTTACGGCAAGGCTTGTTTCACTGGAAGCTAATGGGCATATTACTTTTCTGCTCAAGTTCTCGTGTGGATCTCTGCTTGGAACTTGGGGCTTGTGTTTTGATCATCCTTTGATTATGCTGTTGTTTCCAGCAGTCAGTGCAGAGTTGTGCAGTGTGGTGGTAGCTTTGCAAGTTCATCAGTTTTAGCTATCTTGGTTATTTATGGAAAGCTTATCCAGGTAGTTCCTAAAACTACCACTAGAATGGTTTGAGTAATTTTTTTTTTAAATTGTCATTTAAATGTTGTCCCATGATTATTCAAGGATTTTTTTTTTTTTGTAGTATCTACTCTTAAGGAATAAATCTTGGAAGATGGTGTTGTAGTTACCATAGAACAAGCTAGTTTTCAGTTACCATGCAGAAATACATTCCTTGTCTATAACATAAAAAATTTTATATTGCTGCCTGAGTCTTGAAGTCCAGCGGCTTTTATTTTAAAGGATTAGCTAGTTTCCTGGTAAAACTTCAAATTTAATTAGTTGTTATTCAAGTTTGAATTTTTGTCCATCAGCAGTTGTGAACCAAAAGGCCAAACCTCTTCTCGTAACGGTCCCACATCACTTCGTGTAAGTGCTGCATGGCTCAATGACTGGGAGTTGTTTAAGAAAGGGTGGTACAGATCCACACAAAGGCAGTGTTTCAGCTGTACAGCTTGACTGCCAGGCACCACTTGAAAGAGCCATTCTGTTTAAAAGAGCAATGTGGGAGGTTTGAAACACTCAAACGGGATTTGGCTGTAGGATTAGAGATTGCGAGTTCAAAGATGACCAGCTGGTGCCAGTGCATTGCAATGGGACTCTTGTAGAGAGATGAAGAGAATAGGTATTTTTACAATGAGCTGAAGGGATGGAAAATCATGGGCTGGATAAAATCTTCATGCAAGAAAGGAAAGAAAAATGTAGTTGTATGGGTTAGAGTGACATGTACAACAGCACTGTTTGATCTCTCTTTTAGAAATAACTATTTCAGATTAGTATACAAGTAGAGTGACACTTGGCCATATGTTTTTTTTTTTCTTTAGGAAGAGGATGGCAGTGCTTGCTACAGGATGGGATTGGGGGAGAAAAAAAGCACACAACATTCCCCCCCAACCAAACAAAAACCCCCACAAACAAACCCCACAAGTCACCTTTTTTGAGGTGACAAAAATCAAATGACAGAAGAGGGCATTTTTGCCTTCTTGAGGTGTATGGGATGCTTTCATCTGAAATGGTCTTTCAGAATCTTGAAGTAGGGAGTATCAATTACGACCTACAAAGACCATCTAGATTCTCAAGAAGTGACTTCAACCTTTACTTAGCATGTGCATTTAGCTCACCTCTCCTCTTCTTAATTTTGTTTCTAAAGTGATGGATTATTTTTCTTAAAAATAGAGGAAATTGCTTAAGTGTTAATTCCAAATTTCTTATGAAAAATATATCTCCATGATTTTTTAACAAACAGATCATCTCAGTTGATTTGTGAGTTAACTTGCTACTTGAAAAACTAGGTACGGAACAGCAGTAAGAGAGAAAATGCAAACTCTTTAATGCTTTGCTCCAGACAGAGAGAAGTCCCAGTATATTTATACTATTCAGGGCCTGATACTTGTTTTTTCCCTATAAAATCTTTATGCGAACTCGTTTTCCCAATATCATACATCAATTTGTTGTCCTTGTTGAGTACCTAGCCAAAAGACAAAATATTTCTGGAAGGTAACTGTGCATCTGAGAGTGACTGGAGTCATGTTAATATCAGCTGTTTTCTGTGAAGGTATTGGCAGTCTTGCAGTATTGGGCGTTAAAGGCAAAATATAAATTGGGAGAGGTTTTTGTTACTGCGGAAACAATGGATTATTAAACCATGGAAATGGATTATTTTAATTTCACAAAGGAATTTCGTTAAGTTGTCTCATAAGAAGTCGAAACAGACTGAGGAGATGAAGAACAGTGGAATTTATTTTAATTTCATGGATATTTTTTACTGTTGCTGAAGAAGAAAAATTGCTTTTCTGGAATACATTGATATTTTAAATCTTTTTGTGTTCAAACTTTGCCAGAGTTTATGTAGGTTTCAGTCTATATGGAAAATTGGATTAGTGGAGGGAGAGTAAAAATAACCGAACATTTCTAAAATTCCTGAGCTAAAACCAGTGATCATTTTGTCTCAGAATCACAATGCAAGGAGTAGCATTTAACAGCAGGTCTGAAGTGAGTCCCATAAAAATATGATCCAAATTTTATGTACATGCTTTCATGCTGTCGTTTCAGTACTTGGGTTAGTTGGTCATTTAGGAGAGGAGCTCTGTTAAAGTGGTTTTAAAGCAGCTGTATGATTTTGGAATCCTCCTTTTTTACTTAAAAAATACAGAATATGTCCAGCAGAAATCTTGCTAGACATCCTGCTGTATGGGTTTTTATAGGCCTTTTCCAGGAAGGAATGCTTCCTGTTCATCTCAGTAATGTGGTTAGAATAAAGGAGATGTAATACCTCTTAGCATTAAAACTTGCTCTGAGCAAGAGTGCAGAGTATATACAATGCTGACATGTTTTTTTTGAGTCATGTTAATTCTAGCTGTCTAGTAACTGCTGTCAGCCATTAAACTGCATTATTGGTAGAAAAAGAAGGATATTTGGGAGAAAGTAGTAAAGCAAATGAAACATAATATTGGAAGTTTGAGAAGAAGAAAAGAATTTGTGTGGTAATAATTACAAAGTAGAAAATTACCAACTCAGATAAAACTGCTTCAGCTTGCAGTGTTGGTTGTCGTCCAACTTGAAGCAAGTTGTTGGGTTGTTTGTCTAAATGGGAGGTTTAAAATAGAAAATAGCTGTTGATTGAGATTGGGGAATTGTGCACTAGCTGAGCCAAAGAGGAATGCTTTCTAGTTCTGTTTATTTGGTTTCACTTCTAGAGTGGTGAGTCCAGGATGATCTCTCATTTTCATTATACTACATGGCCAGACTTTGGAGTTCCTGAATCTCCAGCTTCATTCCTGAACTTCCTGTTTAAAGTCAGAGAATCTGGTTCACTGAGTCCCGAACACGGACCTGCAGTAGTTCACTGCAGTGCGGGAATAGGACGTTCCGGCACATTTTCATTAGTAGATACTTGTCTTGTTCTGGTAAGTGTTTACATTTTCTCTGTCACCCCTTTCTTTCTCCTGACACCCTGCCAGCCTTCCCAATATGGGCTTTTTGGTTAGAAGGCTTTAAAAGCATTGAAGTTAATGACATTCCAGTGGAAACTGAAATTAAGACATCATGCTTTTTTTTTCCTTCACATATTTTGATGGCAGAAACACAACTCTTGAAATGCATTTACAAATCCATCGTGAAGCACGTTACATATTTTCAAAGCTTCCTGGAAAGTAAATTGTAAACATTCTTTTCCTTTTACATAAGATGTGCTTAGAAAAGATTGAGGATCCGTTGGTTTTAAATATGGTTTTAAATATTATTAAATTTAAATAAAAAAGCTTGTGAATATATATTGAAATGGTTGAATCTATAAGTCTTTTTCTCCAGAGCCCTTTCCTTAAGGACACAGAAAAATTATCTGAGCTAGGATATGCCCCTGATTCTCCTGCAGTGTGTAATTGTGGATGGTGCAGAATTTCCTTGCTGTGCAGCCCTCTGGGCAGTGGGGCTTGATAGCCAGTGCCACATGAATGTATAGATTTTTTGCTTGCTTAGTGATCTGCATCATCTGTAATTGCTCATGATATGAGTGAACCTTGAATGTTAAATAATATTTAAAATCAGTTTAAATTTTTGTTGGGCACAGAAGTCCAGGCACAGAGTTTTATCTTTGTGCTTGGTAATAGTGAAAAGGACAGCAAGGTTTAACTGAAATAGGATTTCAGTTAAGTTATGAGAGACACAGTTTCTGGTTTGGTTAGATCCTCTCAATTTACGTTTTGTTGGGGTTTTTTTATTTCAGTTTTTCTTTGGTTTTATGCATTTTGAAAAACATAGGGGTATATTTTGATGCAAGTATACTTCAAAAACACCTCGTGAATGTAATGTGGGGACAAGTGTGTGCATTGCTTGGGTTAGGGATTCTCCTTTAATAAGGGAACTTCTGCCGTAGTCAGTCACTCTGAATTGCTGTTCTATTCAGAAGCAGTAGGAAATATTACTTTACAGCTCTGATTCTTATAGTTCTATTTCAAAGTCTGAATAAAATTGAGCATATCTAAATGTCTTAATTTTAAGACTTAGTGTACTAATTTATTTGTTTAATACACCATCCTTGATTTCTTCATAGTAAGTTTTCATTAGATGGTTTGAATTTTTCCTTCAAAAACAAATCAGAAATAATTTGAGATGTTAATGTTCCATATTAGTAATAGAAGCATAATATGGAGGAATTAATTTTTAGATGGAATTTTATGACTAATTTTTATTTGTAATTATTTCTTATATACTGCTGACACTTTCAATGTAACTTGCTTTACAGATGGAGAAAAAAGAACCGTTTTCTGTAGATATTAAGAAGGTATTACTGGATATGAGAAAATATCGAATGGGACTTATTCAGACTCCTGATCAACTAAGATTTTCATATATGGCTGTAATAGAAGGAGCAAAATTTATAATGGGGGACTCAACTATACAGGTAAATAGCTGATTTAGCTTCATGGTTTAATCCCATGTATTTGAACAGCAGACTGCAACAGTAGTAAAATGTAAGCTCCAGAGTATTTTAAAGCATGTAATTTTGTGAGATTTAAATAATTAGCCTTTTCAAGTAGATACCTAGGAGGTATCAGAGGGTATCTGTTCAGTGCCTTCTATCAAACTAAACTTATAACGCTGTGTGTATGTCCCCTCTTAGATAAAATATAAAAATAATTGGTCTGTCCAAATGTTTAAAAAAGAAAAAGTTCAATTGATATTTTCAATACTAAAGAGTGAAAGTAATGCCCAGTATAACTTTGAAGACAGCAAGGATCTTTTTTTAGAATTTCTTGATCTTTGCTGTGTATTTTCCTAGCAGATAAGTTGCCTGATGCTACAGATAACATTTTTGGTAAAGTTGCCTTGTTTTTTCATAGCCTTTAAAATTTGTGTTACAGTTAGTACAATCTAACCAAATGTAATGATTTTGGGTGCAAAGAGATTACCAAATCTCACTGTTTTATCAGACAGTTTACAGCTGTGTTAAGTGGCTGGGGCTAGGTGGGAGTGAGAACTGGGAGGAGAGGCTTTGAAACACCTCTAATTCTGCTTTCATATGCTAGGGCTTTTTTATTTTGTTGATTTCTTAAAATCACAAATAAAGCAGATGAGCTAAAACACATTTCATTTCCTTCTGGTACCAGTAATGGTCTGATTCTTCCCTTTAACAAATATTTCTTGACTTGCTATGTAAATAAAGAAATAATTTTGCACAAATGCTAATCAACACCTAGATAGTGTGCTGCTAATCTGACACCTGTGCCATATGTCTAGAAGACTTCATGATTCATCCTAATACTAATAGCAGTTTAGTCTCTTCATTTTCTGGAAGCTGTTTCTGGTGGCATGAGGTGTGTCCAGTAACATTTTTCTGCTTCCCTTTTTTTAAAAGCCATGCTCCAAACTGAGCAGCTCTGGTTCCCACACTTACCCATCTAGATCACAGGATTTCTTATTTCAAGATATGAGGGAGCATTGTCAACTCAGAATACTGCTTGTCGTGTGCAAGTGTTATTTATTCATAGTAAGAGAATGCCTAGGAAGACACGCTTCTCATTTGTTCTCTTGTTATGGTTGTTCAGATGATCTTTCTTAAACCAGTGTTTCCTGCAGTGGGGCCATTTGTCCTGGTGCTTTTCTCCTTAGGCCTCAGCATTATGTGCAGAAAATCAATTGGCAGTACTTAAAAAGCAAATTTCTCCTTTCAAGGTCAGCTAGGTCATTTTTATTCCATGAGGAACAGTTGTACCCTTCAGGGTGTGAGAGGTATTCACTTCTCTCTGCTAGTGATGGGGAGGGCCTGAAGTTATTGAACACCTCTTTAACATTAGCCACATGTTCATCTCTGACATCTCCTTGGATTTTGGAGTCAGTAAACTGTACAAACACAACTTTCATTTGCAGTGGAGGAGTCAGTTTGTTGTTAAAACTCATTTTGCCAGCAGTCCATTATAAGTAGCTGGTTTTTTTTATATCACTCTCTGAGTTTGATATTTAGTTTAGACCACCAGTCTTGAAATCATTCCATGGACAGGAATCTATCACTTGTTTTGAGAAGAGCAAATTTTCAGTTCATCTGCCTTATCATAGGCTTTTAAAAGTAACTGATTTTTTTCCTACAAGGTCTTCTGTGTCTTTATAGGCACTGGCTAATTTGTGTGAGAAAAGAAGTGACTGGTTTTAAGGCTAATTCTTTCCTTCCTGTGCATTTTCTAGGGTTGTTTTCTACATGAAGTTTTGTTGCAGCAAGTCCTTCAGACTATTTATCATTAGGACAGAGATCTAGCAAAACAGGTTTACTTGCAATTTCTTTTTTTCTTCCAAATAATTTCAGATTACTTCTTAAAACAAGGTTAATAACTGTTTTGTGATGCAGTAGCTCTCTGGGCTAATGGGGCCACTAGGTGAAATAGTAGGCCATGAGTCTGGCATAGATAACTCTTTGTTAAATTTTCCCAGTTATCTCTTTTTAGGCAGTTCTTGCATATAAGGTCCTGTTGTATTTTGAAGCCGTAAAAGGTAAGAGCACCGCACTAGCCTGTAGCAAGTAGAGGGAGATGGCAAGTGCTGGACAGTGCAGGAATTTTTAAGACAGGATGCTTCCTAATTGTGGAGCTGCTGTGGACAGTACAAACCCTGAAGATAGTGCCTTCACAGTGGCACCATCCCAGAGAAATAGAAAAAAGGATCATTGATGGTTGTTGGACAAGACACATCTTGACCTAACTTTTATTTCTTCATTTAGCAATTTTTTTTTCTTGATCTGGTAGTTCCTTTAATCTATTTCTGTGACTGTTCTTTTGGAAGACAACTTGGCAAGGAGGCCCTTTAGTGTTAGGGGAATGTTTGAAATATGTTCTGCTTGTTTTCAGAAACGGTGGAAGGAGCTCTCTAAGGAGGACCAAGCGCCAAGTTCCGAGCAGTCTCCTCCACACCCAACCAAAATAACCACAGAGAAGTACAATGGAAACAGCATAGGCCTGGAGAACAAAGATCAGATGGAGAAAATAAACACTGACCTGTCCACTAAAGTTCAAGATATCATGGATGGAAACGTTGAAAAGTAGGCAAGATAGACTTTTAAAAGGCAGATGCTCTCAAAAGGTTCAATTATTGTCCGCTTTTCTTATTGTTAAAAACCTTCAAGATCTTTCTGCAGTAGCAAGGGCGGACATGTGGTATTTGGCTGTCTTATTACATGATTTTAAAAATACAACCTCAAGGATTCCTTGTAATATGGTTTTACTGTTCCGAAGTCAAAAGAAAAAAAGCATATGTCTCTAATTGAGTCAGCTAGACCTCACACTCTGTAAGCATTTTCTTAGCTTATCAGTGAACTCCATTGTGCAGTGTGAATGAGGTTCTGAAATTGTCCAGCATAATTTCATACTGATTTTTAAATACAATGCTAACTTATGTTTCAAAAACACAAAGGTTTTATCACATACCACTTTCTGTATAGTGGTTGAAATTGTATCACTGGAGCTGTGTATTAGCCTCTGTTTATGTTAAATCTGCCTGCTGTGAGCAGGTTCCTGTGGTTTAGCTGTGTCAGGTGAATTTGCCTTTCTCTTGGGAGTGCTGATGCCTCAGCTGGAAGGCTCTGTGTCACCTGGGCCTTCCCACATTTGGGTCGCCAAATGTTGATCCATAGCCAGAGATCCAGAAACTGGGACAGGGCTGTGCCAAGCTGAACCAGGTGGTGCAAAGGAGACAGTGTCTGTCCCAGGGGCTGCAGCCCGAGATGAGACATGGCAGTTCAATGTGGATAAGTTGTAATTCTGAAATAACAGCTGGCTCACCAAATGCCTCTATGAAATTCTTTCTGTGTCTTCATGAGTGTTTTGAGAGAGAGTGACAGCAATTCTGTAGATCTTTGAAGGAGCCCCTCAAAAAAAGGAGTGAGGGTATGGGTGCAAGTGGTGGCTCTGTGTTAAAGTCAATCAAAGTTGGTTTTTCTGTCAGTTATACTGTCATAGAGATTGTGAGGGCACTTTTGGAGACAAGAATTACAAAGTGGTCCTGCTAGTGTAAAACACAGAACTCAGGTTTATTGTGTGTCCTTTATCAAGATGTGGTTTACATCCTGGGACAAGTACTATTAAAGCTGCATGCAGCTGTGAGTAGGGGTTGGGGTCAGTGTATCATTGAGGCTGGTGTGAACTCTGCAGTGGAGGCACCTGTGTAAGCACTGTGACACTTGCACATCGTACCTGGCATTGCGTATAAAAGCAGCCTCCATGCAAAACATCTCAGCCACCAAGTGGGGCATGGACAGGGGTGAAAGCCTCAGCTCAGATTATTTAACTAATTCTGTTCTTTGTCGAACTCATAGACGAAGTACCATGTACATATTTACATCTGTCATTTACTTGTTCGTGGGGCTTCATTATCTGAAACTCTCTACATCAAGATGGTTAAAACATAATAAAGGATTGCTTGGTTTGAATTTTATATACTGCTGTCATATGCTGCTGGTGGGTTAACTATTGGAAATGTTTGAAAGAGGTTTGTTTTAATACGATAATAGCCTTTTTTCCTGTTCTTCAGTGTAAGATTTACCTTTTTTTCTTTTTAAGTTCTGTCCGAAAACGACTGCGGGAGGATAGAAGAGCAAACACAGCACAGAAGCTGCAGCAGATGAAGCAGAAGCTAAATGAGACTGAAAGAAAAAGAAAAAGGTGGTTATACTGGAAACCTATTCTCACTAAGATTGGGTTTGGTACACTGATTTTAGTTGGTGCTTATTCTTGCTGGAAAATGTATTTTCAACAACATTCCTTGTAAGTAAACAGTAAGTGTGACTGCTCCAACAGCTAATTTTGCTGGAAGGTAATGAGTAGGGGTGTGACTTTAAGCATAAACTCCTTATTCCTGGAATGGGTACAGACTGTTACATGCAATAGAGAAGTGATGTAAACTTGATCTCGTGTCGACATCTCAGGACTTTCCACTGCAGGTACTTAGAAAAATGAACCGCTGCCCCCCAACAGAGTTGATGGTTTTTGTTTATATGAGCAGGTACAAACTTGCTGCAACTGTTTATACACTTTTTAAAATGGTGTTCTACCAGATCTTAAGCAAATGCTGACCCATGGAGGTTTAGCTACTGAAGGCTGTCTGGATTTAATTTACATGCCTGACATAAGCAATAAACAGTGTTGTATCATTTACATTATTAATGCAAAGAAGTTATCCTTAAATATATGTAATGTGTAATGTACTAGTGACATGAACATAAACATTTTATATTCTTACGACCTAGGATAAATATATTTTATAATTGCATATTTAATCTTTTTGTAGTTCACTGTACTTTTAAAAGCTCAGTTTGTACAAATTTCTGACCAAAAGAATTTCATTTTGAAACTAAATGTAATTATAATTTGTGCATGAAAAGAACAGTGCAACCATTCCCCATATTTGACTCTCCAGTTTGAAATGAGCAGCTAGGGGTCTGACGAAGCACTTGCCAATTTCTACTCTGTTAATTTGCATTCCTTATTTATTTTTTGTAGTTTTCATTATTTAAGTAAGACATAGAAATTTGATTTTTTTTTTTAGGCTTTTGAGAACTTAGCTCCCACTGCAAATTATACTGTTGGTTAATGTATTCAGACTTCAGCTACTGTTTGAAGGCCAACATTGCTCAAGTTCTGACATTCCATTAAATGTGAAACATGTTTTGTGTCTCTATAGATTTTAATTCCTAGAAAGAATAAAATTAATTCATCAGTAATAGATGTAGAAAGCACATCAAAGGAAACTCTAGTTGGATTTTCAAGGGTGGCTCTAATAGAAAAGAAATGTTGGTAGTGTTCTGCCATACCCAGTGTTTTCAGCTGTATGAGCCACTTTGGTAGCTTCACAAAGTCTAGAACTGCTTTTCAGGTTCCCCAGCACTGTATTAGAGACATGCTAGTAAAACACTTGACTATATTTTGGGAATATCTGTGCTACAGCCCCTTTAAAATTAGCAATCACTCCCTTTCCGTTACTTGGGCAATAACACTTTCTAAATAGTAATTCAGCACAAATCACTTTCTGCCCTTTACATTACCTTTGAATACAGAGATGGTATGTGGCTGAATGTAGCTTCTTGTTCAAGTTAGGATCTAATAATTTGTAGGATTGGATTGTACTTTGAAACGTGAATTTTATTTATTCAAGCATTGCCTTGTTGGGTGACTTCAGAGAAGTTATTTTTTCTCTTTCTGTTTTCTAAGCTTGGTTGTTTTCTGTTTGGTGTAGGGTCTTGGGGGTTTTCTTCCACCCCTGCCCCCCATTTTATAAAGCACGTCTTGGATTTACTGCTGAAAAATACTCAAAGAGCTGGATGATTACTTTGTTCCTTATTCAGAGGAATTGACTTCAAAGTTTTCCAAGCTTGGTAGTCACTTAGGAGGCATGGGGCCCAATTACACTGACATTTACTACGCAAAGCTAAGTGCAGTTTACTCTTTAAAATTCTCATTTCGCAATAGCTGATACTATTCTGGACTAGGCTCTTTGTATAGTAAACAAATGCCGAAGGGTCCAGATGAGGAAAACAAATGTTGTTTCATAGAGTACTGCATTCGGGAAGTTGTGCGTCAGTAGGACAAGACAGTTTGTTCCATGGCATTGCTGACCAACCATCCAGCTCAAATAGCAAAATGACTTGCTGACTGCTGGGATATAGCACAGGCAGGCAGCTCATGTATTTTAAGACATTTCACAATTTTTACAACCACAGTAACTTCTAGCCAGCAAGAAGACTGTCAAAAGATTTTTTTTTTCCTTTAAATTGAGGACAAGTTTTTCAGTATCAGCTATAACTGATAGTAGGTGTAAATGTATGTGCCTTATAAAGATATTTTGATTATGGAAAAATGCATGGAATGTAATTTAAATGCTTTTGTAACAGAAATATTCCAGATTTTATTCTAAATACTTAAAAGCAGCTAAGGAAAAAGTGCAGGCAAAACTTTGACTGATACCACACTGTCATTTATTGCCCTTCTTTTGGCATGAGAAGGATTTCCTGGACCACCAGTATCTTACAGGCACTGAAATCTAACTGCAGCTTGTCAAGTTGTCAGTTGATTTTTTTTTTCCTGATTCCATCTTCTAAATTCTGGCTTTTCATTTTTCTTGATCCTGAGTAAGCATTCCTCAGTTCAGGGTGGGGCACGGCAGGGGGCAGCCAATTCATATCACCTCACACTCTGTTACCTTCTTGATGCAATAAAGCAGGACTTGCACATTCAGCAGTTGTTCTGTGAAAGTTTGGTTTGGTTCTGTGATTGCAAGTACCTCGGGAGTCTTTAACTGTTCATAATTTAAGGAGGATGAACCAGTACAAGCCTTGGACAAAACTATTTTGAACAGTGAATTTGTTCATGACAGTATGAGAATAGTAAGGAAAATCAAATGATTGGTCTCTTTGTACATTCCAGGAAATAATTTGGATAAAAATCTTCTTTCTGGTCCATCACTAATTCTTAAAACCCAAAATCTGGAGGATTGTTTTCCATGCTGCACAGTAAGCCCCTGTGATACTTTGTTATTCTGTAGGATTTAAATTTGCAGCAGTTTTGCACAGCTTGGATGTTAAATAGGAACAAATATGGGCCAAAACGAAGAACTGTCAATCCCAGTCACTTCTATCATAGGAAATGCTTAAAGGGTGAAATTGAAGGACATGCCTTCTGACCCCTCTTCTCTCCCCCTCCCCAATTTCTGGCAAGCCGCTGGCTGGTCCCATGCTACTTCTAAAATGTTGTTGGGCTCCATTCAGAGTGTTACTACTTCTTGATGGAAATGCATCAGCCAAAATAATTGATGCATGGTGGGCATCTCTGATTAAACAATGTTTGACTCTCAGATGAACACTTGTGTACAAATCATGCACATTTTCATAAAAAAACACCTAGCAAAGATTTGGACCTCCACTGCAAGGGGTTTGCAGATTTCGAATTAATCCTTTAGGTTTGCTAATTGTGCTCTTGGTGCAGGGACAGTCCACTTAGTGACGGTACATCTGTATTTTCCTTGAAATGTATTAAGTAAAATAATTTAATTCAGTGTGAAATAGCAATTTGGAAAAAAACCTCTGGATTTGTTATGGAAGTGAGATATTGCCAGTGAAACGTAGCTTATTCTGTTAAACCGCGAGTAATATGGTTTACTGACATCAGTTTATGTCTCCCTGAAAAGGGAAGAGGCGTAAATGTGTATGCATGTATGTGACTGGGTCATGCAGGCGATGAAAAAGCCTGGTTAGCTTTATGTTTAATGAATGTAAACCAAATTACTTAGTTTGCTGTTTGGCATTATAGTAAAACCTGAGACACTTGAGGACTGCATGAGAAACTAAATTAACAATGACAAAAGAGGAAGTCTTCTGCAGGGCCGAGTGGCTTAAGCCAGAGGACGGTGTTTGCAGAGGTGACGTGACACACAGTAGTCTTCCTGGGCCTTTTTGTTTGCCCCCAAAGTTTTAAGTCAGTCTTTCATTTTTATGTACAAAAAATAAACGTGTTCAAAATTGCATCTCTGTCTGAGTCTTTATTTAAATTGGAAGGATAAATACTTGGAAGCCCTCTTTCAATGTGTCATAAGTGGTGGAGGAAAGCTGCTTTATGAATCAGTGTAGTGCTCGCAGAACTCAGACGCATTTTACCTGTAGTAGCTTGGGGGTGTGGTGCTGTGGACACCAAGGTCTCTTTCTGTAGACTCTCAGAGTGGAGCCTTGCCTTGCCTAAGAATAAAATGTCCAGTGCTGGGGTGTCTTTCTCACTACAGGAAATCTTTGCCTAGAGACAGTTACTTTTGTGCCGCTGTAGCAGGATTGGCCTACAAAGCTGTGAGAGGTGATGTGTTTTGAGATGCAGCCTGCCATAGTCCCACTGAGGCCCAAGGACACTTCTGCAGTGCTTGTGGTTAAATGTGTGAGGAAGTGGTTTGCTGGACTGAGACCTGTACTTGAAACTCTCCAGCAAGGATGTGCCATATACTGTAACATGGAAATACCTTCCGGAAAAGCAACGGCTTTCCAAGAGTACTTGCTCAGAGGCAGTAGTTGCTCCAGGGAACGCATGAGAAGCTGTTTGGTGTTGACAGTGAGCTGGAAACCCGCTGTCAGTTCTTAGTTCTTTTTTTTTTGGTTGTTTTTTATCCCCGTACTCTGTACTGAATCGGTGACTTTCTTTTGGTTGTATGTCACAGGCCGAGACTGACTGACACCTAAGCCTTCGAGACTTGGGAATATTCTGCAGCTATAAACTGCAAATTATTGACATGCAAAGCGAGACATGACCCCCTCTTCGGGAACAAAAAGTGAGGTCTGTTAAGTACCAAGAAGACCTCAGTTATCTGTTTACAGCCTAAACTGCACCGAGGGGATGAAGACCACCAGCAGCATGTGCTACTTTGCAAAACGAAATAATTTGCCATCTTGTGTTTTTATAATGCCTGTATTAATGTAGAAAGATGTAAAAGAAATAAATTAGGAAATATTTTGTTTTGTACTGCCATTCTTATTGTATTTTTATACTTTTTGGCAGCATTAAATATTTTTTTAACTTGATGATGTGCTGTTGTGTGCGCGTTATGTTAGGGAGAACCTGTTAAGAGTGTAGTGGAAAAAGAAGGGTTTTTGCCTTAAGGTTTCCTGATACCTGTCTTCAGTTGAATCAGTTCTTAGTTCTCATTTTGGCAAAATTATTAGGCAAGTATTATTATTGGCAATTATTATACTTATTTGGCAAGTATTTTCATTAATGCTAAGTATTGTAGTTTGATTTAGGAGGAATTCTTGCACATTTCTTTTGTAATACACCACTAAGAATATTATTTTATTAATCTGACCAGTTGGTTTGGTAATCTTTTTTATGTTTGCTATAAAATACGCACAAAATGTTCAGAGTAAACTTTGGTACAGGAAAGTGTTCTGTTGGTGATGCTTCAACAGGAAGAAAGGTGGACAACCTGACCTCTCTTGACCCACGGTCCTGTGTCGTTAATGGGAGCTGAGGAATAAAACCGAAGCACACAAAAGTCAATGGTGTCTGTAATTAAACAGGTTTTGGATTGTGCCATCGCCGTGTTTTGTATGTACAGTATTTTCCTCCCACCTTCTGTCAGTGTTCTCCTTGACAGAGTCAGGATGGAGTGGAAATGGGTAAGCCAGAGTGCTGCTTAAAGGAGTACTCTAATGAGGTCAGCAGGGTTTCCAGCCCTGTGCCTTTGGTAACAGAGCTGATCTCAATTCTGCACTTGTTCTCTGGTTTCAGATAAACCTTAACTCACAAAACCCCTATATATTTACTATGGCTCTCTAAACTGGCATGTGGTGGGGTTTTACATGGAATTTGCACTTGCATATTTTTTGTACAAGTCATATAGTTACTGAAAGTGAGGTGTGGAAGAGGGGGGAAGTCTCGGCCAACTCAGGTACTTTTTGCTAAAAAAGGCAGCAGCCTGAAATCTTAGCAGAACTTGGTGTTGAGACCCATTCATGAAAGCACTCATATTCAGAGTTCTGTTGAACTTGAAGGGGAAGCTGAAGCAGGGGAGTACTTAATGCTATTACTTGAGCTAAAGACACACTTGACACCGTCCTGAAATAGTCTAAATTGCCAGTCTGGTTTGTCCAATTTTTTCTTTACATGGTTATCATTGTTCTGAGCCTATGTTGGAGGAGAAAATAACATTGCAACTTGATTCAGTTTACATTTTTAAGTTGCTGCAGCTGTGAAATCAGGAGTGTTTATACCAAGGCTCTGCCAAAACTACTGCAACAAACCCTGCTATTGTTGATTACAGGAACAGGGCCTGTTTATACTACTTGAGACATCTTTGGATAAGGCTTTTAGCTGCTCATGCCTTTTACCTTTAGCTATGATTGAGGTTTTCATTATTTTCCCCCTCTTGGAGTTGTTAGTAAGCATGCAGTGCATGACTACTGGAAATGTGTATGTGCTTCATTAGTCTACCTCCTGCTATCAGGCAGGCAGTTGGTTTATCTTGTGGGGCAGACAGGTGAATATCCTAATAAAAATGCTAACTGCCCTTAGTTTTTAAATGGTTTTCAGCTACTCAGATGCTGGAATAAAGCTGATGTCAGCCAACTTGATGAATTGGCAAAGGAGATCAAGATACAGGAGTTCCAAACCCAGGGCTTTGTTTGGTTTCGTTGAGTGCTGCCTTGTGACAGAAGTCTTGGCTTTCTGACCTGTGCACTTCTTTGGTTATTTCTGCATAGGCTCTGGTTCTTGACTTCCGCTGGGAAAGTGTATTTAAAAAGGTGAAGGAAGGAGAGGGACAGGATAAGTGAGTGTGTAATTGCAGCCTTTAAAGAAATGGGGTTAGAATGATCAGACTTGTAAAAGGCATTTTTTTCCAAATGAAAAAGCTGTGATTTACTGACTGCCAATTTTTTTTCCATGTTCAAGAGCAGCGTTGCAGAGGTGTTTTTATTTTTGCTAGTCAGCTGAACATTAGGCCAAAGGCGCGGCCTTGTCCCGCAGGAAGGTTTTGGTGTGAGCAGGAGCTGCGCTCGCCTGTCCCGGGCACTGGAGGCAGGAGCGGCTCGGGGCCAAGGCAGCGCTGCTCGCCCTGCGGCGGCTCCTGGCAGCCACGCGCGGAACTGCCAGCCCTGGAGAAGCTGCGTCCTTGTTCTCACAAGGATCCGACCGCCCTCTACCGTCTCCACAGGGAACAGGAAAGCCCAGAGGATTTTCTCTTTCACAAAGTAACTCCCAGTGTTCTCCTTTACCCTTTGCAAGGTTTCACTCGGCTGTGCCTCTTGAAGAGGTGCTGAACATCTATGGCTCACTTAAGAAAAAAATACTGCAAAGCAAATAACACCCCTTTCATTGCTTCTGTCTGGTTCTTCAAGATATAGTTCTTCAAGTCCCTCAAGATATAATTTGCCCTCCTGCTCTATATACACCTCATTGTCACTTGGCTCTGTTTGAATGTGGTTATTTTTTCCAACTAGCTTTAGGCTTATCAGACTTGCCTGGTGCTACACATGGACTTTTGTCTGCATTCCCTGAGAGCATCTGCATTTTGACTCACCAGTTTATTAGTCTGGATACCTGTGGGAACTCCTAAAAATATATTTTGGTTAATTCTCACTTTTCAACTCTAGAGCTGACCATCTTGCATCCGTGACATAAAGTTGCTTTTAAATCAGCTGATTTGACCAAGCACTTCCAAAACGTCAAAATTGAACACATTGCTAAATACTGCCACAGGTACCATCACAAACATTGAACATGGGAACTGTCCATCACATAACTGCTGTCTCAGACTATACCTGTAAAATACACAGATACCAGACTGCCTGATATCAGGCAAGGTTCCCTAATTATTTTATATTTCAGAGCATTGTATTCATGTTCAGTCTAAGATTCATTGACCTAGAAAACTTTAGTTTCAGCATCTTAGCAGCTTCTGGAAATGGAACAGAAGCCTCGAAAAGACTCAGGGGTAACCTAATTGTGGCCTCCCAGTTCCCAGAGGGAGCCTACAAGAGAGCTGGAGAGGGACTTTTTACAAAGGCATGTAGTGACAGGATAAAGGGGAATAGCTTCAAACTGAGAGTAGGCTTTGGTTGGGTGCTAGGAAGAAATTTTTCTACTGTGAGGATGGTGAGGCACAGGCTCAGGTTGCCAAGAAAAGTTGTGGATGTCTCATCCCTGGAAGTATTTAAGACCAGTTTGGATGGGTTCTGAGGAACCTGGTCTAGTGGAGGGTGTCCCTGCCTACAGCAGTGGGATTGGAACTAGAGGATCTTCAGGATCCTTTCCAACCGAAACCATTCTATGATTCTATGTAGACAGAAAAGACAGAACAGGCTGTTACACTGCTTGCAATCTCCCTAGTTGAAGCTACCCCAACAGCATGGGGAAAAGAAGGCAAAAAGGCAAAAGCAGATCACTTCTGACCTTCACTTACCTCACCAGGAAGTTTTGAAAAAAAGGTTAAGATCCGCAGGTGACATGGAAGTGGAGGGCTTTATCTTCCAAGAAAATCCATGCCTACGCATCACTCTGAGTTCTCAGCTGCATTAAGAAGGAGCACCATAAACTTGTCCACGGCAGTAACACTTAACCAGGGAAAAAAGGTTTCTTAAAAAATATTTTATTAGAAAAAACTTCCAACCAAAGTTACTCAATAAACAACTGTACAAAACATATTTCTTTGGTGAGTTTGTGAAAGTTATCTTAATTTCTTTAGCTACCCACATACACAACAGGATTTTTTCTTAAATAAAGCATTTATGTAGACACCAAAGCAAGCTGCTGCTCCTTGGCAATTACTGTGTAATCACCACCTCAAGGGACATCTGCGACCGCACGAGTGACTCACAGCAAGTTCAGAGCTGATCAGAAGAGGGCAGGTGGGAGGCCGTTGCCGAAAAGTAAGCGCCAAGAACTCGGTATCTTCCACTGAGAAGAAGGATCTGTGGAATTGTTGCTCTGCAACAAACCCAGAGTAATTAAGTTTGAAGTAGTAAATATGTAACTCTGTCTCTGGAACGGGTATTAAAATAATGGGGAGCAGTACAAGTGTCAGTGTCACGGTGGGTTGCTTTAGGGAAGGGCACTGGAAGAGAGAACTCAATCAAACCTTTACACAATTTTTTTCCCACACCTGTCAAACTAAAAAATTGGTGTTCAGATTTGTTTTTTCAGGTGGGAAAACTCCCAGTGAGACTTTAATCAAAATATGCATCTAATTTGATGTGTTTTTGATGACCAAGAGCCAAAATGAACCCATCTGGACTGAAGAAAAATGAAAATAACAGATATAAAATATGAAGGCAAGAACTTTAAATCAAGCAGTACTTACCTCACTTTTAATTAGCTGGAGCCATTCATTAAGATAGTTAACAAGAACAAATGCATCAGGGATGTTGTCTCCTTCTGAGCAAAATTTCAGAAGAACTGCCATATGGATTCCCTTTGAACAGCTGCAACAAAAGTGAGCATGCTTTTGTATTTCATTTTGAGATCCACAACTATTGTATTTATGTATTAAGAGCAGTAACAATATGCAGGTATCTGAGAAGCCAAAACCAAAAAGGAAAACTGTATGGATTTTTTTTTTTTTTTATTTCCAGACTTCCTTGATCACATTTTCACACTTCATGCTTTTTTGCTTAGTCTTGTATTTTTTCTTTACTCTGCAAGGCAGGAGTCCTATGTCTTGCAAGAGTATTCAGGCTTCTTTTACGTACTTGGTTAGCATTCTTGTGCCAGTGAGGCATTTTACACATCCTTTGATACAATCACTCCTTATCTTTCTGTGTATTTTAAACCAGCAGTTTGGCAGGTTGCATATCACTTCTTTACTCAGAATATTCTCATTTTTTCATTCAAGTACTAAATATTTTTTCTCAAGTCCTGGCAGGTCTTTTCTTTTGCAATTGCATATTCTTTCCATACTGAAGTCAGTATAAAGGTAAGCATGGCATTAGTAACTTTGCTGCTGTTAAATGCAACAGTGTGGTCAGGTGTCAACAGTAATAGTTAAAAAATAAGTCAATTTTCCACTTGATCCAACACATCTTTTGCAGAACTACTCAATTGTGCTATAAATGAGTATTAGTTTCTAAAATTTAAAAACTCAGGCATGCTTTCAGCACAACTTCTGATGCACACACCTTTTAACAAAACCCCCACATCTAATTTTTTTGCTAGCCCTGACATCTGAACTCATTCTTAGTGCTCAGAATTGTTTGTGGGTTTTGGGGGTTTTTTGTATAACTGATGTTGGAAACATTTGCCTCAGAAAACAGTTCTAGTGAAAGTAGCACAGGTACAGGAATTCTACCATTTACGAATTGTGGTTTGCATAATATACACCAGACTGATCATGATCATAACTGTAAAGGCTTTATTATTTTCCTTTAACTCATTCCCTTATATTTTTATCTTATTCTAACTTTATCATACAGAATTCACTACTTTTCTTCCTCTTAATTATGAGCCTGAAAGAAGTTCTATTCCTACAAAGCCCTTTTCTACATAAAGAAGGACTTTTCTTTTCCTATAACATAGCAGTCTATAAGATAATTTTACCCAATTACTAAAGACTTCTGATATCATTCTGTCCTTATCTTTAGGCAACTCACCTCTCAGTGAACAATAATTTTGTGATGCCTCCTCCAGGTATATGCAGAACTTTGTCTGTATCACTTATTCCAGGGTAAGCTGCTACTTTTTCCATTTCTTTCCAGTTTAACTCCTGCATGCGGCCTCCGACTGCTTTCTCCAGATCAGGTGTGAGCAGGTAGCGCAGTGGTGTCCTAGAAACAAGTCAAGGCTGCATTCAGTCTGCCAAGGAAAGACACTACCCCAGTTATCACTTGTGGCAGACAGAGGGTGCAAGCACTGAGGACCTCACACCTGCCGTGAAGAGTTGCTCTGACATTGTCTCCCTCCTCAGAGCAAAGTTAGAAAGCAAGTCTGTGGCCTCAAAACTGCACACACTACTCAACTTTCTGCCACAAATAGAGCGTAGGTACCCTCCTTTTAGGGGCTCAAATAACAGGCAAGTGCTAAATACATAAGCAAATAAATAGGGGAACTGCTTATGGTTGTTAAAATAATTTACAATAAAACCTGCTTTTTCTTCCTTTGGACAGGTGATTAATTCAAAATCTGTTAGGGTAAACTTGGACTTCACCATGATACAGTATTTTTAATCAGGTCACATTCAGACTTCAGTCAAGTTGAAAGTATTTTCTGAATGTCCTACCCTCACTCTGGTAAATCTGCTATAAGGGAGTTGTTCTGTGGTGCTGGGGGAGGTGGGGGGAATTAAATCACCACAACTTAGGACTCAGACCTCATCAAATAACCATCAGTCCCTCTCATTTCATTCCATGTTAGCTGGCCATCCTGCAATTGTATGGATTTACCACTATATCTGGGATGTGCATAGATCTAAACCTCCTTTGAGGCCCCATTTATAGAGCCTGAGGGTAACAACGGCAGAAATACTGATTTTATTTGTTTTTCGTTAAATCACCACTTATGATGCCCTCAATCAACAAGAAATGCTTGGTTTTTAAATGGGTAGTATCTAGTAAAAATACATTGCAATTGCAACCTTGCAGCTGCCTCCCAACAAATAATAACTGATAACTTCCTATTAAAAAACTAAAAAAAAAAGACAACTTACTGTATTAGAGAAAACCTTCCACAAGCAGAATGATGACAAAGCGGTCAGAAATGAACCAATATTGTAATCAACTGTTAAAAATCTAATCTTTGACCTGTATATCAGCTGTTAATCCCTGACATTGCTTGCAGCCACAAGAAGTTAAAACTGAGGCTCTGTTTCCTGGCAGTGCAGGCCAGTGCTTACAGCTTTTCATTTCATCAGTATTTTGACAGTAGTAAACTCAGAGATTAATCCTGTATATCCTGTACAACATCATGTTTTAATAGTATACTAAGCATTTTATGACCTATGTACACATGCAAGCAAAAGCACCCTGCCAAAAGTACTCAGTACATGGAAGTAGAGGGAAATATGTCAGTCAAAAAACCCCAGAAACATCACCTGGGTCTTTTACAGACACAAACATACCCCAGAAGCTGCTCGTCGTCGCGCTGGTACGCATGGCTGCTGGACAGAAGGACAACCCTGGCACATTTGCTGCTCTTCACCCAAGAAAGCAGGGTTTCACAGAATGGCCTGTACTTGTTCTTTATGCAAAGACACAAAAAAAAGGAGAAAAATTTAATGTGTCTTTAACAATACTAGGTGTTACATAACATGTTTAGCAGTGATGTAAATTATTCTTCATACCCACTTAGTCTTCAGCCCCAGATATATTTTTAGAAAGCAGGGAACTGCCCTGGTTATTTACTTAAGCTAAACTACATGTAGAATTATAGGAATTATCATTAAGACCACGTTAAAAACAACAGTACCACCTGCTTTGTGTGCCATTAATACCAAAGGAAAAAGCTTTAGATCAAGATGGGCTGGCAGGACCACACAGTATTTTTCCACAGTTTGAACTGCTAAAATACTGCACCACCAAATTTTTTTTTTCTGGCTTGGCATTCTGCTTATTTTAAATCACAGCCACTGTCCAGTAATACTAAGTTCTTCATTTTTACATAATAATACTTTAAAAAGATACAGCATACTACAGAAATAATTGGTATGATACCCAAAAAAATAAAGCTATTACAAAGAACAGAGAAAAACAATAAATGTAAGGGAAAAAAATAGACATAGCCCAGACCATTTTGTATTTTCATGACTTAATAACTAAGGAGATTTTTACACTAAAATCTACTAACACAGGCAGCTGTTGTGGGGCTTGGAGAAACAAAAGCAAAGCCTCGACCCTCAATGAATGCAGAAATCAGTAAAACTGTACCAATTGCAGAAGATGTTACAGTATGAAGTAGAAAAATAATTTTGCTAGGCCAATTAAGCTATTTGCCAGCAGAACTATTCAAACCAAACAGTGAAGTAAGAACAATCAATGAACATACATACCTTTATAAAAGGTGATCTGATCTGAAGAACTACAAGTTTCTTTGAAGGTAAGAAGTACACTATAAGAAGAAATCATTAAGTCTTGTTAAGAAGAAACTGAGAAAGAGATCTGGGTTTAAATATAGCAAGAATTATCCCATTTACAAACTTCAAGATAGTAAACCTTTCAGCTATCAATTCATACAGGAAAGCTTGACAACATCCACTGGGTTAACAACGCATATTTCTGTGCTTTGTATTTTCATCAGACCTAATTTCAGTTGAACTAAATCCAAAGGATTTAATTATAAAAGACATATGAAGATTTTCCTCCTGTAATGATTCAGATAATCTATGCATCTTTGCAAAGATTGACAGATTATTCTGAAATTTCTGTGATTTAAGAGGGAAAAAAAATTAAATGCAATGATCAGTGTAGGGAAAGAAACAAAGAATTTGTAGGGGGAGCAGGAGGAACATTATACAGCGAAAAAGGCAAAGGTATGTAGGAAGGAAGAAGAGTGGATAAGTATCCTTCTAAATCAGAAACTCAACTTGTATTCCAATTATTTAAGTATGTGCACACTTGATACTGCTTTGGATTAATACAGCAGAGTTCTGGCTGCACTGCAGTATGGCCAAAATTCAACATTTCTTACTGGTTCCAAATGTCAAATTGGGCTTCCAAAATAACAACAGGAACAGTTTCTTCTGTGAAGTGTAAATACATTCCTATCTGTAGGTTTCTGCAGTTGTTACTGCTGACCTTAATTTAAGCACACCAGCAAAATTTAACAACAACAAAAAAAGTAAATGTGATGTTCTTGCATCTTATGCCTCTTGCAAATACCTTCAGCATTCAATACCCACCTTCAGCGTTTATACTCAGCTCAGTTGAGTTTTCCTCTGCTGTTGCATATGGGTTATTTCCAACCATTGGCACCAGGCAATCAGTGTAGAAGTAACCAACTTTAGTCATGTCAAGTGTGGAAATCACCAGATCTATTGCCAGCTGACCGACATTTCCCACGGACACTGCTGGCTGAAATAACAGAATGTGCCAAATTACAGCGTGCTTTATGGATGCATAAGGTGCTCTTCAAATACTGAAGCTTAAATTCCTTAAAATCTGGTCAAACATGATTTCTAAAAGTGGCTGCTCATCCTCTGGCAAAGGTGACTATTTCTTACCAGAAGATTTAGTAAATACAGAATTTAGTCCCTGTCCCACAGAAAACATCCTAGCCCCTTCTGTGAATAATCTTGTCTCATTGAAAACTGAAAGAACACCTTGAAAATTTACCTTCTCCCTCTCATTTCTGGATTGAGAGTAGATAAAAGCCACTCAACCGATGTGAGACTGGCAAACTTCACATGACACCCAAAGGCAACGCTGGTCTTACGTATTAAGCCTCCAAATCTCAGACTGACCCATAGACAAGAGTAGGTGTTTTTTCATTTTTTCAAGGATGAAAATGATAAGAGTGCCCTTGAATTAATTTCATAGACATTGCTGCGGGTTGTCATCAATCGGGGCAGATAATGACCGAATATACCAACCTAATATGATGGCACGGAAAGAGAAAAGTCAAGAGTCTGTCCTTCCAAAGAAACTATTACAGGAAGGCAACAATATAATGTACGGTTGCTTTCCTCTCATTTAAAATCAAATCTAAGAATTGCCGCTGCTGCCCACTGCGGGAAGACAGAGGATTTGAGGCCGACAGAAGGTGACGGAGGCCGCGGCAGCACTGAGTGTCCTTCGCCCCGGCTGGTAGCCCAGCTCCGCGCTAGCCCCACGGGAGCAGCACGGTAGTGATGTGCTTCCTGCTCCTCGTCAGCTGACCGGGAATGACTTCCCGTGCAGCCTGCAGAGTCATCCCGGGCTGTGCAGCTCTGCCTGTGGAGCCATGAGGTTCCCTGCAGCTAACCCAGCAAAGGGGGAGAAATCGGGGGGGCTTTGCTCCTCCGCAGCCTGCGCTGGAGCTCTCGTCCCACACTGACATCGTCACCTCGGGCACATGACCTGACACTGGATGTCACACCATGTGTGAAGGCGATAAAAACACTTCCTAAAACAATCCTAATCCGAGATTTAAATGTAGCAGGTTGTGCGTTTTTTTGTTTTGGTTTGGTTTTTTACATTGGAAACATTTATATATCGCATCTAAATGAAAAAAAAAAAATCCCAATCTTTTATTGCAGTGGCAACCCACGGGTGCTGCAAGTCTTGTAAACGCACATAGGGCGCATTAATTTTTAGAGCAACATCCCATAGCTGTAGCTCTGAAATAGCATATAGCTACTGCTCTAAAATAACACAAAGCTATTGCAGCTCGGCACGGATCATTTTGACAGGGGCAAACACCGAGCTCTGAGGAGGGAGAAAATGACAGAGAAAACCGCGCTGAGCTCTGCTGCAGACAGAGCCCTCCAAACCCTCTTCTCCTCGGAAGAACACTCCACAGATTCCACACACACCGCCTGGCCTGCGCCTTCTTCGCTTATCCCGTGGCCAAGTACCCAGGGACAACCCTCGGGCAGGGCAGTGGGAGACACCAGAGGCCCCCGTGTCCCATCCCACAGGGACCCGGGGCAGCGACCCCGCGAACCCACCGATGGCGGGGAGAAGGGGGAAGCAGGAGCGTGACTCACCATGAGCAGAGTGAAGCCTTTAAAGTCGGGGGCGGCGGAGCCCCCGCCGCGGTCGCATGGAATGAACATGCCGGCCGGGAAGGGAGGAGGGAAGGAGGCAGGGAGGCGGTGAAGAGAGGAAGGAAGGAAAGAAGGAGGGAAGGAAGGAAGGAAAGAAGGAGGGAGGGAGGGAAGGAAGGAAGCAGGGCGCGGACGCCGTACCCGGGTGCTGCCGCCAGGGGGCGGTGGCAGCGCTGCCCGCGCTCTCTGCGAGGCCGTTGGGGCTCTCTTCCTGACGGCTCCGCCATGTCGCTGCCGCCGGAGAAAGCCTCGGAGTTGAAGCAGATCATCCACCAGCAGCTGCTCAAGGTGGGACTGGCGCCGCGGCCCGGCGCCGGAGAGACTTGCCCTGGCCCTCGGGGCGCTGTGCCGGCTCCTGTGCCGGTGTCACCCCGCCGCGGGTGGCGGTGGCGGCAGCGCCCGCTGAGGCGGTGGCGGCGCGCGCCCGCTCCGGCGCCCCGCTTTGTTTTCCCAACTTCGGCCGCTGCAGGTGGTTTCCAGGCGCCGTTTTGTCGTTTCCTTGTTGCTTCTTGAGCGAGGGTCTTAAACTGACGGGGAAATAAGTACGGAGGCTGTAACTCTGATAATCCCTTGTTAGTGCAGTGGTGGGTATTCCCACCTGTCACACAGGAGAACGGGGTTCTTGGAGCTAGTCCAGAGGAGGCCACCAAGATGATTAGAGGAAGGGAGCACCTCTGTTACGAGGAAAGGCTGAGAGAACTAGGATTGTGCAGCCTGGAGAAGAGAAGGCTCAGTGGAGACTTTACAGCAGCCTTCCAGTACCTGAAGGGAGCCTGCAAGAAAGATGGAGAGAGACTTTTTACCAGAGCATGTAGTGACAGGACAAGGGGAGATGGATCCAAACTGAAAGAGAGCAGGTTTAGATTAGATATTAGGAAGAATTTCTCACTGTGATGGAATACGCAACAACTGGAATATGTTGCCCAGAGAAGCTGTGGATGTCCCATCTCTGGAAGTGTTCAAGGCCTGCCTGGGTGGGGCTCTGAGTTACCGGGTCTAGTACTAGGAATGTGTCCCTGCCCATGGCCAGGAGCTTGGCATGAGATGATCTTTAAAGTGTTTTCCAGCCCTGGCCATTCTATGATTCTATTTCAGGTCCCGGTGGCTGTGTCCTTAACATCTTTCCAGTGTGAGAGTCAGCTCTATAAGTCCATCCGCTTTCACAGCTTGGATGATTGGCATACATTCTCAGACTTCCCTTTGAGCTTAGGAAAAGCTTGCAAGGGAGATCTGCTACTTTTGTGCCTTACAAGTATATAAAAGTGTATTTTTTCCCTTAGGAGATAAGAAACTATATTAAACTTGAATTTTGAGGGAGACAAGAAATTAGAACAGTGACCATTTTGTAATTGATGTATTTGCAGACCTTTTTGTAAGGAGGGAAGTTCAAGATGGGTTACTGCTGAAGAACAGTGAAAATGTCAAGTTTAATGGACTTGTAATTTTTTTTCTTGGAGTGCTGCTTTTGTAAGATAGTGGCTCATTTGATTAGTTCTGAAAGGATCCATATTTTGGTGTAGTTATTTCTGTGTTCCTAGGAAAACACCCTTAGCCTTACAGACTTAACTAAGTCATACCCGCTGCCACACAGAGAGCTGGTGGGTGTAACATATAATGAATTTTCTTTCAGATGGATGTCCATGGGAGGATACGAGAAGTTCTTGCTGAGACTATACGAGAAGAGCTGGTGCCTGAGCATCAGCAGTTATCCACAGAAGACCTGATAAAAGCCCTAAGACAGCGAGGAATCATTGATGATGTCATGAAGGAACTTAAATTTGTAACTGTGAGTAGCTTTCAAAGAGGGAAAGTATCTTTGCTTATTCCTCTTACTGATGTGATGTTTTGACCAAGTGAAAATGTGCTACTTCTGGAGGTTTGTAAGGGCGTTACTGACTTGTTATAGGAGAAGATTAATGTGTATGCTGAAATTGATTTGCTGATAATAATGCACCAAAAATATTCGTTCAGTTTTTAGGGAGCATCCCTAAGGAAGGGCTTTCAGATGAAATGAAGGATTCTTTAATTTTTAGAAGACTGTGGTAAGAGCACTGTTGCATCCCTTGACTCCTTAAAAAGTCTTAATTGTGATTCCAGGATGTGAACGAAAAGGAGAAGACTTCAGCTCCAAAACCATCAACACATTTTGTTGACAGAGAACCACCAGTTTTGAAAAAAAGTATGTTTCTTGTTTATTTAAATGTTTGGATCATAGTTTTAAAACGAATTTGAGGTCTATGATTTTTGCACTCTGAATTAGTAATCCCCTATGAACTGGCATAAACGTGGATGTTTCTCTGCTTATCCACAAGGAGTAAACTCATGTAAGCAACAGCAATCAGTGTTGCATTAAATATGATTCATTAGTATTATTACATTGATTTTACACTGAGAAAACTTCCATATATTTTAAAATCACTTTTTTGTAAGCATGTGTTTCAAAGAAGTTTCTTTTTTTGCTAGTCTTCTGTTAGTTAGCTGATATTTAACAAATTGAGCTTTCTAAGATCTGTTTGTAGTCTCTTCATTTTTATTGCTACGCTTTACAGCTAACATTGACCCAACACGGAGGTATCTTTACCTTCAGGTTTTGGGTGGAAAAGCTTTTCTGGAACATCTTCAGGAACCAGAGCCTCTGCCTGGCCAAATCTGTTCTACCTTCACTCTGTGTTTACATTTTCGAAACCAGCGCTTCCGTTCCAAACCTGTACCCTGTGCCTGTGAGCCAGATTTTCAGGATGGTTTTCTACTTGAAGTACACAAGGATAGCCTAGGTAAAGAATATTGTGGGTTTAAAGCTGATGCTGTTGGGATTTTTTCTGACCTAAGAGTTATTGTGAAATATGTTTGATATTATTTGGTGGATTTCCTTCCTGGCTTTTGTCATATTTTCCTAAGGAAACTGATCACTGTATTTGGTTATGCCACTTGTAGATCTTTCTCTGCTCTTGCCTCTTTTCCTTCTTTTTTACTCTAAAATAACTCAAAATTGACCAACTTCATCCATTCTTAAATATTAATTCCATTTTAATTTTGTGTATCTGAACTGGTTGCATTGCAGTACTCAATGGCAAAAATCTTTTTATCTTCTCTGTAAATTAATTGTACTCTTTCTGCCGCTCTGTCCTAAACTGAATTTGACTTTAAGATGGGACCATTACTTATGCTTCTAGACTCAAGATTTTCCTTTATACACGTATACATTGCATTTTGTTGCATACTTTCTTTCAGCTCTGAGGAGAACTTGGGATGATAATATTCTTGCTGTCTTATTTTGGTTTCATAATGGCAGGTGATGGAAGTAAGATGGTGGATGCAACCACTATGTTATCTATATGCGACCCAGTACATATGGTTCTGATCAAAACAGACACATTTGGTGAGACCACACTGGTAGCATCCTATTTCTTGGAGTGGAGGTCTGTCTTGGCTGCAGAGAATGGCATAACAAATGTTGCTGTGGAGCTCCTGGGTGTAGGTAAGGATAAACAAGAAGTGTGTGATGATGACTTAAAATGTTGGGTACTGAGCTTGCTTACAAGCTAAAAACAGTATTTTTGATCTAGTTCACTTTTTATTCAATTCAGAAGTAACGGTAAAGTATCCTTAGAAAATACCGAGAAGACTTAATGGTCAGATTTTAGCAAGCTGCTAAAAATGAGTATTCCAGATCCCATGTAATAATGGTCCTCATGTCTGGGAATTCCCACTACTGATTATCTGCAAAATCTGGTTAAGTTGTCAGAAACAAACTAACCAAACGAAAATCCAGTAGTTCCTCTCCAGGAGTATATCTGATCAGTGCACTGAGGAGTAAAATCCAGCTTGTGTGCCTTTCATAGCAAACTAACAACAGCTGGAGAGAGGGATCTCTGCTCTGCTCCCGTTTACCCCAGTAGCTGGAAGCATGGTTTCTGAATGGCTTGGTTTAGGTGCTTAGCAGTTAGTACATGTGTGTATTTTTGTGTATCACTTGTGCCCAGTCCTCTCCTCAGGAGTTCCAACCTAAGTTTTTAGGATATTACGATTTAGTGAATAAAGACTAGATCTCTCATGACTTCCTATAAGACTTTTTACAAGAGCATGTAATGACAGGACAAGGGGGGATGGATTCAAACTGAATGAGAGTAGATTTAGATTAAATATTAGGAAGAAACTCTTTCCTGTGAGGCACTGGAACAGGTTGCCCCGGGGGCTGTGGATGCCACATCCTGAGCAGTGTTCAAGGCCAGGCTGGATGGAAGTCTGAGCAACATGATTTAGTGGAAGGTGTCCCTGCTCATGGCAGGGAGATTGGAACTAGAGGATCTCTAAGATCCCATCCAACCCAGGCATTCTGATTTTAATTTTCTGTAATGACTTGGAAATGCATAGCAAATTAATTTAATTCTCGGATGGGTGATGGAGCAAGTTAAATTTAATTCTCATTAGCTTTTTTCCAAGTAATAAAGTATCAATGCAATAAATCCAGTGCTTTTTCTCCTCTTCAAAATCTTGTCACTGTACAAAATGCATCAAGAACATCAAAGGATGCTGCCATCTCAGATAGACAGATAAACTGATAAACTATTATGCAAGGCTTCCGTTGCTTGTATTGCTTATGGTCCCATCTGCAATCTGTTTTGTAATGCTTATTGTTGTTTATATAATGCAAAATCTTCAGGATTAGGCAGCAACATTAAGTGTGGGGGGGGTTGTTGTTTGTTTGTTGTTTTGGGGAGGGTTTTTTTTTTAATAGATTAATCTATTTGTGTGACAGCCAGGGTCCTTCATAATAAACTGTTTATTGGGGAAGATGAACTTCACTTATTTCCAACTATTTAAATTTGAGCTACTTGTATAATCAGTAGGAATAGGCACATTTACAGTGTGTGATTCTCTCACTTGATTTTAGGTGTGTGTTTTGGACATTTCTAGAATGCCATTCATCTCATATGTCCCAGTACTGGTTGCAAACAGGGCTTTGAGTAATTGTCTTGCATCTAGACGCATGTGCTTTTTTTTCTTTATTACGCTTTCTTACAGCCTCATTTGAATTTGAAATTTAAATAAAGATTCTTACTTTGCCTATGTTTAAAGAAATTTAGTTACTTTTTGTGATTATATATAAGGCTAACATGCATTTTAATTATTTGCCCCTGCCTGGCTGAAATAATCTAAGCAAATTGAATATGAGAGAACTGATGAAAATTTATTTTGTTTCAAAGGTACAGAGTCAAAGGTTTCTGTTGGTGTTTTAAACATTAGACTGGAAATGTATCCACAGCTTAATAAGACACTTTCTTCAGAAATAATTAGTACTCAAGTAAGTAATTTCTGGGAGGGCTAACTTACTCTTTTGTTGGAGGGGGAGGGAGCTCAATTCTAAAATTGTAGATGTTGAGGGCTGCGGGGTTTTTGAATGTTTGATACTTCTCTCTTTTTTTTTTCTATTAAATTTAAATATAATTGCCTTTTTAAAACTACTTTATCTATACTAAACATTACTCAAAATATTACTTTCATAGTTTTTTCTAATTACTTGTATCAAAACCTCTGAAGAAAAAAGAAAGCTGCAATATACCTACTTTTCTTCAGGTACTATATATGTTTTCTTGTTTTTTCCCATGTGAAACAGTAATTTCAAGTCAGCTGTTCTGTTTGGAAAGCCAGCAAATGTTGGTTAAAATGTGAGCAATCCTTCTGTGCAGAAATGCATTACTTCAACTGAACAGTACTTCAGTCAAACCTAACATATGGACCTACAAACAAGAAATACAACTTGAAGTTTTTCTTAATAGGATTTCCATTTAAAAATACTAAGGATTTGCATGACACACTTAAAATATTAAGCTTTATTTTACATATGCCAGGATGATTATGGGGTTTCTTTTCCTGTTTGGTATTAGTATGTGTAGAATTGGTTTTGTTTTTCTTACCTACAGTTCACTTTGGAACGTCAGAAAACAGCAGAAAAAGAACGTTTATTTCTTGTGTATGCCAAACAGTGGTGGAGAGAATATCTGCAAATCAGGCCTACCCACAACACAAGGCTGGTAAAGATCTTTGCACAGGTTTGTAAATTTTACAAATAGGCCAATCCTTTCTTAAAGTAATCGTTCTATTTTGAGCTTTATGTGTTTGTTGAATCTGTACTGATTTATGTTCAGGTCAGGGCTAAATGTGTGTATCATGCAAAAAAATTAAATTTGTAAGGGTTGAACTTTTGTTTGTCTATTGAAGCTTAATAGAACGATGCAGACAGGAGGGTTGCTCCAACTGCCTCTGATGTACCAAGTGAAAAAGCCTGTTTAGTCTCTTCCTTGAATACTCACAAATGTCAGAGACTTAGGTGATCTGTACAAATTATTTCAGACCAGTTCTGACCCGTGGACTTCCTAGATCTATTAGAACAGATCCACACAATATTTGAACTCTGTGTGGTCTGCAATGCAATGTCTCTCGTTAATGTCATGCAACAGCTACAGTCATGATAAATTGAGTGTGATAAATTACTGTACCAGTTGCTCCTCACTAACTGTTCCTCAGTTAAAAGAATATGATCCTTGCCTTTTTCATGGTATGAATTTACCCTGCATAGTAGCTATTTTCCTACCACAGTAACTTCTTACTCAAAGTAGTGTCCTGAAGCTATCTGTGCTTTCGCTTCGGTGAGGCAACAACTTCCCTTCTGGCTGTGCCCTGAGTGTGCAGGAGTGATGTGAACTTCCAAATCCCAGCCAGCAGCTGAGCCCCCATCCAGTCACTCTCTCACTCAACCCCAGTGGGATGGGGGCAAGAATAAAAAAGGGCAAAAGCAGGGAAAAGTTCATGGGTTGAGATACAGATGGTTTAGTGAATGAAGGAAAGAAAGAAAGGAAGAATGGGAAAAGTGATGCAAAGACAGTCACTCACCCTCTCCCAGAGCAGACAGATGCCCAGATAGTCTCCAAGGAGGGCTAGTTTAGAAAAAGTCTGTTCCCCATCCCCACCAGGTTTATTGCTGAGCATGACACAATATGGCAAGGAATATCCCTTTGGTCAGATCAAGTGCTGTCCTGGCTGTGTCCTCTTCCAGCTTTTTGTCTACCCTGAACCTACAGCTGTGTGGTGGCAGAATGAGAAGCAGAGAAGGCCTTGAAATTGTACAAGCCCTGCTCAGCAGCAGCTGAAACACTGATGTGTTCCCAGCACTGTTTTGGTCACAAGTCTGAAACACAGCACCATGAGGGCTGCTGTGAAGAAAACAAACTCCCTTCCAAACAGACCCAATGCAAAGGCTTAAAGGTTTCAGGGCAGAGTATAAAGAGAAACAAGTCTATAATTAAGTAGGATAGGAACTAGGCCTCTGCTAGATCAGTACCTATAGAAAGCTTTTCAATGAGTCTCCCACTGGCCATAACAAATCTTAGTAAAACTTTCTGGGAACAGAAATGAGTTTATTAGATTAGTTTGATAATTTAGTTACCATCCAGTTTCAGATGAGTAATGCAGAAACCGGAATTATATAGATGAGCCTATATTAAAAAATAAATCCTGCCTGTGGGGTTTTCTTAATTGCTTTTGAGCTGTGAAATAGTTTTCAACAGGATTCCAGTCAGCTTCAAATAAGTGCTGCTTTTTTTCCACCAGCTTGCTGGAAAAGCATGACAAAACCTTAACAGGGACAATATGGAACTACAGTGAAAATTTGAGACCAAAATTGCTTCGAGCTGCAGAGATTTAAAAGGCTTTGATCCCTTTTTTAAATATAGGAGCACAAAAGTACCAATTTAGCCCAGTGAGGAACAGAAGAGCTCTATGTGGACACTGACAAGTTTGGTCAGGGAGAAATTTTCCAACTCTCGGCCCTGTTTGTGAGAAGTTGCTTTCTCACAAGCGGAGCTGCGAACCAAGAGAAGTTTGTGTAAACCATCTTGTGTTTTTGTAAACTACATGCTGCAAGTGGTGTTTTTTACATTTTTTTATTCCAACTTGTTATTCTGTAATTAGCCAATGATGCTAAAGAGGTGTTCACCTAAGAATGAATGATTGTGTTCTGCTCTGGTGATCCTGGATAGAAAATAGGGCAAGATTTTCTAATAAATGACTTTTTCTCATCTGAACTTTATGCTGCATTCCTTGCTGTTACGAAAATAGGTAGAGTATTCAAATTCAGAAGCAAATAGACAACTTTTAAACTCTAGAATCAGTGGCTGAGTGTTTACTGCTTTTGGGGGGTGGGTTTTTTTGGGTTTGTTGTGGGATCCAGTGTGAGATTTTTTCTGGCTTGTTTATATGCTTGAAGATAATGTAATGTGGAAATTTATAGTGGGTAGAGCGTGAACAGTTCCTCACCCATTTAAGGAAATTAATTTCAGCCTCTGCTGTTCCTGGTGTTTTTACATTTAATCCAGAATGCCCTGTGAGTGACAGAGCCAGAATAAAATCTAACTGTGATGTCTCAAAATGAGTTGTCGTAATGTTCTTGTCTCCTAATTCTCCTAATTTCGTGTCGTAGTATTTTTGAGTGATACTTATTCCAGGGAGGATACATCCCAGAGGAAAAAGCCTCGAAGTTAAGATTAACATTTTGCAACACTTGTGCGGCTGGCAAATAACCCCGTTTTACCTGTGCAGGATGAAAACGGGGTGAACCGCCCGGTGTGTTCCTACGTGAGACCTCTGCGGGCGGGGCGGCTGCTGGACACGCCGCGGCAGGCAGCGCGCTTCGTCAGCGTCCTGGGCCACGAGAGAGCGCCGGTCATCGGCGGGGGCGGCGGCAAGCAGGAGCAGTGGTGCACCCTCCTCGCCTTCTTGGGCAGGAACAAGGTGCGTGACAGTGCCCCTGTGTGGCACTGCCGAGCAGGAGTCCTGCTCCAACCAAAGGCAGGGATTTAAAACAGGTTGCGTCAGTTACAGTCGTGTTTGAGGTATTTTTAAAGAGAAACAGGTGCTAAATAGCAGACAAAGCAGTCTGTAGAGCAGACTTCCTTTACTGCTGTGGTTGGGGTCCATTTGTCAGTGCATCTCTTTGACACTGAATTTGGTTTTCTTACATTGCATTTCTAAGAGCACATATTACCATCCAATGAATCCCTGCTACTGTGCAGGACACTAGTTGAAAATTCTGGACTAATCCAGGAAGAGTAGGAAAGGTCTGTTTAGTCTGTTGTCTCTTTTGTTGTTTAGATGTTTTGGTTTGTTTGGTTTTTTGGGTTTGGATTTTTTTTAATAGATGGCCTAAAATATACTGAGAGTCTTTATGTTCCATTTTGCTTTTCATTGCCACAGAGATACTTCTGCCTTCAAAAATAATGTCACTCATGTTTGCATTTAAAAGATGCATTCATGGCAGCAGGAGCTGTGTCACAGATTTTAGACCTGCCTTCAAGACCACACAGAACAGGCATTGGCTGTTGTCTCTGAATATCATATAATGCATAGGTGCCATATAAAGGCAGCTCTGGCTACCCTCTGGCTTTCAGATGGACATGGTAATAGGGACGAAGTGGGAAGGTGTATGAAAAATAACTGAATTTAGCCCCTAAGACATCAGCTGGATCGTTAATATTTTTCTTGTGGAAAGTGGTATGGCATTATTAAAATAACAGGTTCACTGCAAACTTGTTTGAACCTACTTTTCTGCATGTTTCCCTTTTATGCTATCATAGGGGAAGCTTGTGTTGTCTTGATACATCCAAGAACTCTGAATTTTACATTTTCAACATTCTGAATAGTTATTTGACTAACGAGCCTTACTGTTCGGCTTCTGAATGCTGTACTTTGTGTTATGAAGCCTTCATTGTTAGAGCAATTTTGTTCTCACTTTACAGCTAACAAGAGACAAAGGATGTTGGACATTGCATTTGGAAATTGTTATCAGTAGTAATGTGTTTATGAGATAAATGTTTTTCTGACTGAAGAAGAAAGCAGCTGCACATGATTCCCAGCTGGTTTGTAGTTAGGTCTGTGGGGGACCTTGTTTTATTTTTGTCTAGTTTCTGAACTTTGACAGCACATTCAAGGAAGTGAAATACCAGTAGAATTAGATTTTATTAAATGAAAAATTTCCTAACTGTGTGAAAATACTGTGTAATTTCAAGTTTTGCCTCGGGTGTTTGCCATATATATTTTTTTACATTTAATTGGAACATTGTTTTTGTTGTCGTGGGTCAATAGATTCTGGTTTTGGGTTACTTGAAGGTATCTTTATAACCATAAGAAATGTTTCCTGATATTAATTGTACACTATACTTGAACAAACAATATCAACAGTCTGTCATCAGAGCATGCATTTTTAACTGATTTATTTTATTACAGGAAACTGAAACTTGCCTAGTTTAAATGGTAAAAGCCTGACTTTTGATACATGCTTTAGATAAATAGGAGAGTAACATGACTTGTTAAATGGTGGTTTGAGAAATACCACTTCTTTCTTTAAAGTTTTATCCATGTCTAATACTCAAAACAGCTTACTAATATTTACTGTCTAGGGTGACTGTGAAGACCATGCTAACCTTCTGTGCAGTCTTCTTCTTGGGTTTGGATTAGAAGCCTTTGTGTGTGTTGGAACAAAAGCAAAAGGAGTCCCCCACACTTGGGTAATGACTTGTGGATCTGATGGAACAATTACTTTTTGGGAGAGCTTGACAGGACATAGGTGAGTAAAAAGAATATAAGAAAACAACAGTGTATATTGAGGTTTGTGTAGGATATTTTTGCTGTTGTGGTTTTTTTAATCTTTATAGCCTGTCATGTAATCCAGATGATGTTTGTCTTTGAATCTTTTTTCTGTCTACTGCTTTTTCTTGGAAAATAACTGAGTCAGTGTGAGGGGAATTATTTCATCAGTTTGTAATATATCAGTGTCTTTAATACTGTAAGGTAACTGTTTTGTGTCTTATGGCAGCTGATTGCCATCAATGCTATTGCTGCCATCATTTGTAAAGGAGATGAAATCTGACATGATTGTTTAGAAACCCATTTTTTTTTGCTTGATTTCATCAGCAAAATCAGTGTTGCATTACTTTTTTTTCCCCTGCAGAAATCTCTCTAAGTCCTCTGAGATCTTCTCTTGCTTGAGTCATTTCAGAAGGGCACATGTAGTTGTTTGGTGTACTAAAGCTTTTAGAACATGATCTTTCCAGTGTTCAAAACAAGCAATTCTGTTTTGCTACTATTTGTGTATCCTGTGATTAGCATTTGCAGGTGTATTTCTCCAGATGTGATGAATAGTAGGGAAACTGTACGAGCATGTTCTTACAGTTGCAAAATTTAACTGCTTGAACAATTAGCTTATTTTTCTAGATCTAAAAACTAAAAATTATGTATTATTTGATTGTGTATTATGCCTCCAAAGTGTGTACAGTTATGTTTCTGTAAACAAATGAATGCCATTTTTGGGGGGGAAAATTCATTACAAACTTGGCTTGTATTTTTTAAGGAAAAATAGCTGTATCTGTCCCATCTACATATTTTTACCTTGCCTTGAAATAAGCCATGTTAATAAGAAATTGAATCTTTTTGTTTAGGTACATCCACAGACCTATCAACCCTGATGACCCTCCCCTAGTTGAACAACCCAAGCCTCTGTATCCATATCGCACAATAGGTTGTATCTTCAACCATCAAAAGTTCTTTGGAAATTGTCAGCCCTCTGATGCCGTGGAGCTGTGTGTGTTTGACTTGCATCATGAATCTAAATGGAAACCCATGAGTGAAGAAGCAATAAAATCTGTATGTCCTCCTGGAGCAACAGCTTCAGTTCCCCCTTTTCCTCCTCTGTGTGCTTCTACAGTAGATGCTGCTGTAACAAGCAACGAGATAGAAGTGCAGCTGAGGATACTGGTCTCTGAACACAGGAAGGTGAGAAAGATTGGCAGTGATCTGTCATGGTAATAGAGGTTCATATGTTAATTGTATACTTGTTTTGGATAGCCATTTGTTAGTTCACACACTTGTATCTTTGCAATGTTTTCCATCAGCTTTTGCAGAAATGTGATATGTGAAAAGTGAAATAACTGAAAGAAATGTTTGAGAAGACATAAGGAGCTGGTTTAGACATCATACTGTTATTTGCAGTGGTGATCTGTAGCCTCATGTGTGGGCTCTTCCCCCACCCTGCCTTTGCCTCTTGTTCTAGGTCTGTGATCTCCATCTTACTGGCACCTGCAGACCACTCATGAGTGGTCTGTTAAACTATGAGGAAGATCAAATCTGGTTGTTAGTGGGCTTTGCCAATCCAGCACAAGTGTTTCTGGTCCCTATATAAAAGCAGGCTTTCAGCTTTCGTGGTCTGACTACTTTACAAAATCAGAGATACTTTTAGAAGTTAGTTTTGTCCTTTACCAGGATTTTTACAAGGCATAATGTGCCAGAAATGATACTTCCTGTGCTGGATATGAAAGCAACAATATTTTAAGTCCCTGTTAGCTTATGTCTGTTTTTAATGAGGTTTTTTGATTGTTTCTATCTCCCCACACGATGCTCAACCTTTAGAGGGGAGAAGTAATTCTCAGAGTATAAGTCTCATACAGTGTTGTATACATACATGGTAGATTTTTCTACTTTGCATTTGGGATGGTAGGAGGAAGGTGCATGTATGTAGTGGGAAGATGGAAAGTAGAAAGAAAGCCTTTGTGTTTTGGGGAGCTGTTGTGCCTTATCTTGTCAGAAAGAGTTTTCTATGAGACATTTGAAAAAAAGTCAGGTGAATCTTAGTTGATCCTTTCCATGTTTTTGCTGTGCATTTATGTATATCTTACATTTCATGCAGAGATACTGTAGCTGAAACATCTGTTTTCAGCTCTGCTGGTCTTATGTTTAAGTCTAATAGTTTAACTTCATTCCTTGATAAATGTTTGATACTTGTGGTGTTGCTTGCTTCTGGTGGTGGTGTTTGCTCCTCCTCATTGGTGTGTGAGTCAATATACAGATCTCACTCTGCTTTGTGGGTTTACTGCCTTTAACTACCAATATAAAGGTTCTTGGATTTATTTGAATATATAGAGTAGGCAAGTTTATGCATATCCTGATGTACCTTCTGCACAGTTGTCATTGTTCTGTGACTTGCCTCCCAGGATCTTGGCCTTTCTACTGTTTGGGATGATCAGCTCTCCTATCTGTTGTCACCAGCATTAGCAGCCTATGAGCTTGAACGCACAACAGGTGTCTCTGCAGGGAATGAAGAGTTTCAGGATGCTGTAAGGAGAGCAGTACCTGATGGTCACACCTTCAAAGGGTTTCCCATCCATTTTGTGCACAGAAATGCCAGGAGAGCATTTGCCACCTGCCTTCGGTAAGTCTAAATGCAAAGATACAGGTGTACATTAAGACTGAATTGTAATCCTTAATTATTAATTGCAACTCATTTTTTAAATAACGAATTTTAAAGAACATTAATTTCCTTAGGCTAGAACTGGAAGAGTTGTGTGGAATATGTAATGGGTCTTGGGGTGCAGAGCTTTTAGGTTACATTGGTGCTTCAGTGGTGATAGACTTCTTGTGGATTAAATTGAAGAACAAGGAGTTAATTTAATTTCTCTGCACTTGTAAAAAATGGTCAGCAGTTGTGTAATTTTCCTCCAAGGCAACAGCCCTTGGACTATAGAACAATATTATTATTTGTAATGACAGACTCATGATATTCATTGTTACTTAAGTGCTAGTCAGTTTTGAAAAAAACTGCACTATGTAATTAAAAGTTGGGGGGGAAAATTCATTACAAACTTGGCTATTATTTTAGGATAATCTAAACACATTACCCTTGTGTTTCTTTTTGTCATATAGGTCTCCTTTTTGTGAAGAAATAATCTGTTGTAGGGGAGACCAAGTGCAACTTGCAGTTCGTGTGCGAGTGTTTACATACCCTGAATCTGCATGTGCTGTTTGGATCATGTTTGCTTGTAAATACCGCTCTGTCCTTTGAAAAAAAACCCAAATTATTCATACCTTTTTAGAGCTGCAAAATAATGTATGTGGGTGTAAAATGATTCATTTAAAAACAAATATAGTATTTTATATAAATGCCATTGATTTTGGACACCACAGTGTGTGTATTGAAGGGGATTGTGTACACAGTAATGCTTGTATTTATAAAGAGAATATATTCTTTTTAATAAAATTTACTTTTAATATTTATAGGAATGTGGGTCAAGTTACTAAAATGTGTGCAAAAAATACTGGCTTGTTTTTTGCAGTTCTTGAATTGGTGTAAGAGTTTGTTTAGGTCTGCTTTACCTCTGCAGGGTAAGAGGCTCTGTACTACCTCTCATTTCCCCGTAGTGTACAGGATGTACTTTGTGAGTGACTGAGATCCAGATCCTTTGCACAACAAAATTTATTTCTGCCTCTCGGATCTAGCAGTAACTTCTACGTTCAGCTTCTGAGAACAGTTCAGTCAGATAAAGGTAATCTTGTTAATCTGAATTTAATAATATATGGATTTATTTTTTAAATGTACATTAAGACTTGGGTGTCTGAAGATCTGTGAATTTAATCATTTATGGATTTATTTTTTTAAATATATATTAAGAGTTGGATACCTGTGGATGTTAATAGCTGGGAAGGGTTAGATAAAGTAGCTAAACCTGATGCCTTTTTCCTCCTGTTAGCTTAAGAAGTTTCTGAGGTAGAAGTTGTGGCCAGGCCATTTTGCTTGACAACAATTCATGATTTTGTCTAGTTCTGATGCTCTGATCTGTACTTAATTACCCATCTGTGGTTTTGTCTGTCTTAAAGCTGTGGGTGGTGATTTTGCTGAGTATCTTTAAGTCTTCGTGCTTTGCAAAATGGCAAAGCACGTTGGGCTTACCGAACTTCTCCATAGCATACCTCTCAGGTTTTTCCCCATGTGGACTCCAGGCATCTCTTCCTGAGGCTGGAAAATCTGAAACGGTTTGGTTTCTTCTGTAGAAGCCATTCTGTGTCAGTGGTAGCCCATGACCACCTCCTTTGGTTCTACTGTTAAGAAAGAGGCAACTCTTTCTGCTGGTGCTGGAGCAAAAAAAAAAAAAAATTACCTGATCCTAGAGGAGCTTGCAGCACATACAGCAGGAGTGAATGCTGGCATTTTGCATGTACATTTAATCAGCAGTGTGGCAGTGTGACACCATTTTTGTCTTTTTTTTTTTTTTTTAAGAAGTGTTAAATACTTCCTACGGCAAGCGCTGAGGTTTTTAAATTTAGGACTCTAGTACATTGTGTACTTACTGGCTCTGCTGCTAACTTTACGAGTCTGGTTTTGTGTTATCTTTCTTTTTATACCTAAAAGATCTAAATGTAGTCATTTGGCTGTTACACAGCGTACAGGCTGCTGATGAAAACTTCACAAGTACGATTTCTCCCCCAATTTCATTGTATCTAAATGTAGCATGAAAGGCTGGATCATATTGCATGTTAATATCGCCAAATTTAACAGCGTTATTTAAACACCAGTTGTATCTTATATGCACCGCTGTATGTTGCACGAGAGGAAAGAGGAGAAAAGCAGCGGCGTTCAGTACAGCTGGAAGTGAAAGGGGGGAGAGGAGCTGGAAGTGGAATGGGTCGAGAGGAGCGGGCTGGTTGGAGCGGGCGCTCCCCAGGTGCAGTACCGCTCCTGTACGGCAGGGGGCACTCCCAGCGCTGTCCCTCGCACCCTCCCGGATTCCCGTGGAGCAGGTGCGAGCGGGAGATTTTGGTTTCCTTTCACATAAGAGGGGTAGAACACTAAAGAGAGAAACGCTGTGCGTTCGGTGTGAGCTCCAGGTTATGTAGTCTGATGTTTTTCTGCGAGAAAGTGCTCGTTTGCCTGGGGTGAAGCTGGCATGAAGAGCTGTGCCCTTCTGGTGCCCAGGTGTGTTCAGGGGCAGGGACGTCAGGTCCCAGCTGCTTGGAAGACGATTCCCTTGTTATTCCCTTTCCAGACTGGGCTGGTTCAACTCTACTAGCCTCTCTGTGTACCCTGGACGCTTCCAGGTTGCTGCTACCGAGGATGGAGCTTTCCCGGAGGAAGTGTTTGCTTTGTGAGGGCAGACCCTGGAATTCACAGCCGCTCGCCCTCCTGCCGTGAAAACGGGAACATGCTAATATGTTTCGCTGTATCCATGATGGCGCGCGTTGGTGTCGGGGTTTAACGCCTGGCGGTGCAGGGAATGTCATCCTGCGTCCCGCCGGGAGTTGTTTGTTGCTGGGGGTGGTGGTTACCAACAGCCGGCGCAGAACCAGCGGCCCGAGGGCTGTGGGATAAGTGCACCAAATGGCTGTCCGTGTCTCCGGCAGAGGAGGAAGCCGGGCGCCTCGGAAGGCGATCCAGGCGCTGGTTGCCGTGGCAGCCCCGCAGTGGATCCGCCGCGTCCTTCCCCGCGCCCGCCATGCTTGCCGGCAGGGGGCGCTGCGGCGGGGGCGGCGCCGTGCGGCGGGGGCGGGCGAGGACGAGGACGCCATTGCGTTGCTATGAGCTGTCGCTCCCCCTGCGGCGGCGGCGGCAGCGGGCGGACCGGGCGCCGATCCTGTGCCTGCCTTCCTCCTGACTCCTGCCTGTTTCCTGGCTCCTGCTGCCTGCCGCGCGGGCCGGGCTGTCCGTCCGGCGGCCTGGTGGTACTAGCGGGGCGGAGAGGATGAGCACGGCGGGACCGGGCGACAGCACAAGCAGCAGCAGCATCAGCGCAAGCAGCAGTAGCCGCTGCCGCGGCCGCGGGGCCGGTCACTGAGCGAGGAGCACCGCGGCGGACGCAGGGCATG
>VZRF01004009.1:48827-193035 GCA_013396875.1 Vireo altiloquus | reverse complement strand
CCCAGCCCGGCGCCTCCCGCCCGGCCGCCGAGGAGGAGGAGGACGGCGGCGGCGGGTCCGGCGGGCAGCCGGAGGCGCTGTCGCTGGAGGAGATCCTCCGGCTCTACAACCAGCCCATCAACGAGGAGCAGGCGTGGGCCGTGNCTTTAGCTCTGTCTGCACCAACTGAACTCTGATCGCTGCCTTCCTCCAGCTGGGCCGGCTCAGGACCCCGGCGAGAGAGGGAGAGCGGGACAGGGATCTGTGTGTGTGTGTGTGTGTGTGTGTGTATGTGTGTGTGTGCGTGTGTCCCTGCAGCATCTCGGTGCCGTGCGTGGATAGGTAGAACACGTCGCCTGGGATGCGATTGCCTGCGTGCGGGCACGGACAGGCGAATGCGGGTTCAGTGTTTTATAATTGCGTCGTCTCTCCTGGTGCGTAATCAATTCCGTGTCATCCTCACACCGGGAGCGCCTGCTCTTGCGGGCTCCCTGCTCTTGGGGTTCCTCCCGCCGTGCCGCGCATCCCGCAGGGGCTCCTGGAACAATTTGGCATCAAAAGGCACATATTAGAAATAGATCCATTTAGATGTGTGCTGACACTAAGTAAGTGAGAAAGCCGTGTACAGGGGCTTAGTACCTACCATCTGTTTCGTTAAAATACCCAGGAAAGCGTATTTTGCATTGGAAAGGAAAACGAGGGCGCATGTCTGTTTCTCAGCCTTTCAAAGCTTCTGATTTTGAATGTAGAAAGCAGTATTTTTTTGTTGCAAATAAAGCTCGATTTCTGAGAAGAAATCAAAGACGAGCAGCAGAGGGATGCAGTCGGTTATCACATACACGATGGTATTCCCCAGTATCAGCCTAGTCCATGTTCAACGTCACAGAATTTTCTGGGAAGACAGAGGTTTCGGCATTTTAAAGTTGTGTGAATGAGAAGGCAGCGGTAAATTCACAAAATGGGATTAATGGAGCCCTCAGCATTTAGAGCACGAATATTATGCCTGGTGTTACAATTTAATGAAGCCTTTTGATACAGTGGCTGTCTGGAAAGTCTTTTGGCAGAGATTTGCAGTAATCCAGTTTGGAGCTAGTGGTACATGCAAATATCAAAATATATTTAGTGGAAGAAGGGACATAATTTAGTTTTGCAATTGTAATGAGTCTAATAATGACTTCCATTTAAATGTGATCTGGTGTGCTTTTAAAATGGTTTTAAAAAACAGGTCTTTGTAATGTTAATTGAATGCCAGACCAACACCCAGAAATTCCAGGAATATGCTCTCCTGACCAGGGCATCTGCATGTCACAAGCGCATTGAAGAGTTCTGTATTGCATATCGTGTGCTGCTTTTACTTACAGTCTTTTGAGATGACATCACAAGACTTTTTCTCTTTTCTTTCCTACTGTAGGAAATACATTAGTTTACTATGTATTTCTTTTTTTTGCTGCTTTTTTCCTTGCTTTTGGTGGACTTACCTTATTTCCTCTTACAGTATATCTTTATTGGCTGTAGGAGGGTGTTGGATATACTTGGACATAGAGTTCAGGCCCCTCACTGATAGCCAGCACGTTTAGTTTATGCTAAAGCTTTACTGTGAAAATGTTTTAGTCAACATGTGCTAACCTGTATATGTTGATACCACATTTAAATTTTTGAATGGATGAGATTTATTTTTTCTTTTAGTATTCCATCCCTGTCTATTTTTGGTTTTTTTCCCCTCCTTATTAGTGTATGTATTATTCTTTATAACACCACACTTGTGTTTATATCTTGGGAATCTTAAGAGAGTGTGTATATGTATCTAAACAAAGATAACCAGTCTGCTAAGACCTCCCAGGAAAGCAGGAGGTGGAAGCTATCCCAGGGAGAGTACCCCCTCCAGTGCGTATAATAGAAGAGGAGAGGCGGGGATTTTTCTGCCAGCTGTCCATTCCTAAAACATACTCAGTGAACCCACTTCTCCATCAGCCTCAGGCTGGTAGGTGCCTGGATTTGAAAAGAGGCAGGATTCCTCCTCAGGTCCTCTCCCTACCCTGGCCTTCCTCATCTACCTAACTTTGAACAGACATCGGAAATAGAGGCCACTCAGCTTCCAAGCTTTCATGAGGGATTTTGTGTGTTCTTTGATTTGTGAAACTTGTAGCAGGTTTTCACTGGAAACTGTCATATATGTGATACAGCGAATGTCGGGAATTCACTATACTGAATATTGCGGAGCTGACAGAAGGCTTTCTTTTGAAAGAATTGGTATCTTTTGAAATGTTCCAGTTCTTTTCCTTATTGCTCACTGTATTCTCTCTGGGTGATGATTAATGAGCTTCCTCAGCCAGTTACAGCTTGAGCCTCTGGAATGGGCATTTGTTTGTAGGCTCTGGTATTTTCTTAGCACCAGTGAAAGCTTAGGAAGAACCAGTGCCCTGGTGCTGTGGCCTGGGGAGCAGTACAATGTAACATAGGCCCTGAAGCTGTATGGTCACAGTAATTTTCCTTTCAAGATACAAATTAAAGTTCTCTTAAAAAGAAGTACTGATTATGTAGAAACTGATGGTACTTTTCCAAAGCAGTTTCTTATGAAACAGTTTTTCAGTTCATGCTCAATACTTGAAATTCTGAGTAACAATACATAGAAATTGAAGAAAAATGTCCTTGAGATAGAAAAGAGATGAGTTTCACTGATAGTGGGGCAGAAAATGCCCTTGGAGTTGAATTCCAGTCCTTAAACAAAACCAGAGACTGATTTTCAGATCTTTCCAGTTTTATCTGTGTGATCTATTACTATTTTAATATCTTTAAAAAATATAAAGTTTTGGTTAAATTGAATTAAAAACATGAAGGATAAAAATGCCACCCAGTTGTTCATTTTCATGTCATCATTGATACCACTTGCATCCCTGACAAGAGGAGCATCAGGAAGGATTCCTGCTAATTGTTTTCCTGCCTTTGTATTTCAGACAATTTAGATTTAAATGCCTGTGTCAGGAGGTTTGTTAGAGCAATAGGGGTTCTGTGGGTCAACACTGCGAGTTGTAAAGCTGTTTAGTTCTAGCAATACATAAAAAATGTAGAGGTGTAGGTTGGTGCATAGGTTTGGCTAATTCACAGGAACAAATATTGGCTGTTAGTTTCTGTTTTAGTAAACAACAGAATCCCATGTGGGCAAATAAAGGAATCCCTGAAGAATGGTGTCTTTGGGTAGTGAACATTCGCGCTTTGTCCAGGATTGTGGTGAACGATGTGATCAGTCACGCCTGTCAGTGGGGCTCAGGCAAAGTCAGGAGCAAAAGCAGCTGTGTCACAGAGTTTGCTCTAGAGATGCACAGGAAGTGATATTTTTACAGAGCAATGCAAACCTTTTTACTTTTCCAGAACCAAAGTAAGAAAGAAAAGATTTTACATGAATATGCAAAAAAAAAGAGTAAAGCTCACTGTGGTTGTCTCTGTATGGATCATTGTCTGACATCTAAATACCACAGAAGTGTGGGTTGCTTTGAAATACCCATGATGAAATTGGAGATACAGTGTAGAATATATTTTAACTAATGGATACTTAAGCAGTCTTTGTTACTTGCAATTTAAATGAAAAGAGCTAACAGTGGCATCCAGTAGAGTGCCAGATGCAATAAAAAATAACTTCTGAATGAGCTAAAACGTTTGGGCTAAACATGTGGTTTGACTCCTCCAAGCCCTCTTCTTGCCGAACTGCATTTACACGTGTTTTTATAAACTTGAAGCAACAATGAAATGATAGATACAGAAGCAGAAAACCTGCACAAGGGCTGGCAATCGACATCATGCCCAGGATCCAGTGCCACCAGGATACTGTAGGGCGCAGAGGCTGTTTCTTTGGGGTTGTGTCATCTCTGCAAGCTGGATAAGAAGCTCTTGCTTTTCAGCACAGAGGCTGTGCCACCTCCATCCCAGAGATGGAAAACAAACCAGTTTTGGGGATGAGCAGGCTTGGTGAAATAAGGGTCTTTCCTTGCATGTTTTGTTAGTGTCAGATCCCCAGCTTAGGAAAGGCAGCCACTGATTTTGGGCATTGCACTGAGCTCCTGAAGAGGAGGAACAGCCTTGAGGATCTCGGAAAGTGGCAAAAATGGGTATTTTGCAAGCCGAGCCGGGCTCACTTCCACCCGTTGGCTGTTGAGGGCTGGCATGAATGTGGCACTCCTCAGCCTTCCCTCTCCTTCCTGAGACCCTGAACTGTGGGTAGTGTCAGTGACCCTTCTTTTTCCTCGTCCTCCAGCCCTAGGAGAGAAAGCACACAGGGAAATTACTGCTGGTCTTACCAGAAGCAAGTACTGTGCAGATTTTTCTCTTGGAAATCTGCCAGGCATTCAGCAGGAGGGCATAATGCATGGAGTATTCTGTCTTTGAATCAAAAAGATCACAGAAAAGTTGACTGCATGGTGGCTTTCACGGGACTTGGAGGGCTCAGGGTGAGACATGTTGGAGTAGAATAGTTTATGTTGTCTTGGCAGTTTTAATGACTTTCATGTCCCTCTTACATCCTTTTGTACCCAGATTTTGGAAGGCAAGAGTGGAGAAACAGGATAAATAGATGCAAATTCAACTTGTATGCATGAAGACATTCTTATCTGCCAGTCCCTGCTAGAGCACTGATGAAAAATATGCATGATTTTTAGAGGAAAATGAATGTTCTACCATTTTTTTTTCTAGTTTTGTTGATCCTTTTTAAAGATGGTGAATCGGAGTGGCCTTTCTTGCTATTTAAATTTGAAAGAGGTGTTGTTTTGAATCCTGCTAAAATAAATAGGATGAAGATCTAAGTATGTTTGGAATTCAAATTTAATTCAAGGGTATTCAGAAACATCTGTATTTAAAAACAGTAAGGCTCAATGTACTGAGCCTCACTTTTTTGTGTAAGAGTTTTAGGATAGATACATATATAGGTATTTTAATATTGGAAATCAAAGTAGGAAGAAAATAGCAGAGAGGAGCCTCGGTGAGTTGATGCTTGTATCTCTTCTTGCTCTAGTGATCTGTGGAAGAGACAAAACTTAGGCCTTATTTATACTTTCTGTCATCAGTGTGGTTCCCAGTATGTGTGCCTGAACTGGAAGGCTTCTAGTCATGGCTTAGGCAGATGCATAAGCTCTCTGTCAATATGAGCAGATGCTGGGCATCCTAGTGTAGGCAGCTCTGGTGGGGGAGGACAAAATAAGCAAAGAAAAGATCTCAGCATAACAAAATTATGTATTTGGTTTAAAAAAAAAGTGCATGTTTCAAATGCCTGCACAAAAGGAATGGAAGGAAATTGCTAACAGGCATAAGTGACCTTAGTTACCTATATTTTTACGGAGAAATGTTGAAGATGGGAAGAATGCAGTGAACGAATGAAGCCTGATTTGGTGTTGCCTGAAAACTGCTTTTGTTCCTAAGGAAAACATTGAACTTTGAAAGAAGAACTTAGAGGAATTGTGGGCTCCTGATATTAATAAAGACTTAAAGATAAGACGTTTGTATATCAACAGAGGTTTTCTTGGGTAATGTAGTAAAAATGTTGCTGTAGAAAGAAAAATGGTATTTTAGTTTTCATTGTTAACAGCAATTGAAGAGTGAAAAATGAGATATCTGCCATAATGTTGCAGAGTTAGTATCATGTGCCTGTGAGGCATCACAAGAGAAAGAACAAGGATGCTTTTTTTGGGGGACTAATGGAAATGGAGTCCAGCTCCAGCCTCAGGGCTGGCTGGAGGTGATAGTTTACCCTGCAGTGCCCGGTGAGAGATGATGGGTGGGACTGGGGGAGCACAAGAGGAGCTTTGGAAATGAAGACAGTAGCAGCGTTTGATGTGACAGAGGGGGAGAGAGAAAGAGAGAAAACGCCTTGAACAGGATGATTCAGAGCAGGACGTGATCAGAGTGACAGGCAGTGCAGAGCTGTGGATGAGTTAAGCATGTGTTTGCCAAGTGTGCAGTAGGAATGTTGCAGGTGACAAGAGGACTAAAGGTATGTAGCATCCTGGATTCATGTTGGCAATGAACATATCTTTATGAAAGTGGAGAAGCTTTTTCAGAATATCTGTTAAAAGGAAACTGAGGAGTGTTTACTTTTTGTTTCTGAATTAGTTTATCACATTACAGCCTCAGATCCAACAAGGAGAAATATTGTTCTATCCCTGATAAAACCTTAAAACAGCTTGCATGACACATGCAACTATGATTGCATTGTATTTTATTACTATGCACTTTAAGAGGAACAAAAGGAGATGAGGCACTTTGTATAGTGTAAATACAAGATTGCAAAGACATAGCTGAGGTAGAGAAGAATTAAGAGAACTCCTTTTTCATTTACTTGAGAGAGTTCATTAACAGCTGGTGACAGTTCTTAACAAATCCAGTAGTGCTGAGTTATCAGTTTAGAAAAGCTATAACCTGCTTGAAACTCTGGATCCATCAAAAATTATGGGAGAAACTGCTGATGACTTGAATGGAGTCACAGTTCTGCCAGGAGCACACACACTTGTTGAATGAGCAGACAATTGGGTAGCTCCAGGAAAAACTAGAATATGATCAGAGAAACAGAAATTTTAAAAAATAAAAATAAAAATGAAGACACATGAACTCTGCAAATTTACACTTTTTTGGGGAAGGGTTGATATCTGTACAGGCCAGAGGAGAGTGAGTGAAGTGTCTGTATTTAAGTATCTACAGAAGAGACTGGCAGCTCTGAATGGAGTTTAGCAGCACTTGGAGATACAGAGCTATCACAGTATTTATCTTAGAGTAACAAAAATTGATGTGATTCCTAGGAAAACTTACAGGTTTGCTAAAGAGAGTGAGCAGTGGAACATAGAAAAATCATATATTTATCACAGCCTTATGCAGAATAGAAATGAGACAAGACAAAGAGTGACCATTTAATTATATCTTAAGAGGTAGCACTAAGGTAGCATGGATTTGTTAATTTTCAATTTTTAATATTTTTATTACAAAATTTAACAGGGTATTAACACAGAAGTTCTCTTAGTCATTACCTTTGCTTTGTGCAATACACAAAAAGATTGCTTATGACTGTTCAAAATAAGGAGTAACTTCAATGTAGTGTTGAATGGAGAAAAAAGAAGGCATGAAAAAAGCTTGGCACAGGGACGGAAAGTCCTGATTGCTGTTGGTTTAGAAACCTCCCTAAGAATTTTCCTTGTATTTTCTTGAAATTTTTAGTTTTCTTTCTCTTTCCTAAGCAGAAAAATGAGGCATATAATTACTAAGTCATCAGCTGTAGTCTGATACAGGAATCATGAGTCATAGCCAAAAAACCACAAGCTCTAAAACGTCATCCCATTTCTTGTTACCTTCTAATTACAGTTTAAAGAAAGGATATGTTGATCCTCAAAGCCTAAGTATTTTTCTTAAGAGCGTGGGTTTCTTTGCTTCCTGCTCTGAGGGATCTCTGATTACCTCTCCTAATCCAATCTGCTCCCTTCCACTTCCTCATGTTCTCACTCTTTTTGCCCTTCTTCCCTACATCCTGATGTGTCTTACTCCTAAGATATCCTTTGCCTGTATCTGTCTTTTTCACTTTTTGTTCCTGTTTCTTTTTATCATACAAGTTTTCACTGTCTGTCCTCAACCTGGCTCATTCCTCTTACATCAATATTTTCCTCTCCCTTCATTTAATTACAAATCCCATTCTTTGCATAGTTACCTCTTTTCCTTCTGTTGCATGCTTACCTTTGCTTTCTTCTTTCATTCCCTTTCCTTTTATTGGTGCTCATCTTGACTCTTGTACTGATGAACTTGTCATTTTTGGTAACTAATCTGACCATTTCAGATTTAAAAACCTCGAGTTTTTGGTAATGCTAGAGTTACCTTTGAAAACTCCAGCCTCTGCAATTTGGTGTTTAAATGTGAGTCTGAACTTGTTTTATTTACTTGAGGAATCCTCATTCTCTTATGAGCAAAGAAAAGCTCACTCTTGTAGCTACAGTGCCTCTTGATGTAAAAATTAGAAATCAAATACAAATTCAATTCATTGCTAATTTGGGGGGCATGACTAAAGACCATTCAACTCAAGGAACTTGAGTTAGTGACTCATGTTCTTCCTTGCTCCCTTTCCTTAGGTTAGTCCTTATGTTCTTCTTTGTCCTCCTCTTCCACTGTCCTCCAGTACATACAGGCAGAGTGTCTCATTCCTGAGGGTAACTTGAGTTCTGTTATTGGAGCAACAGCAGCTTGATTTCACTCCAAACCTGCAGAAGTGGGTTGTGACATTTAATTATTATATTAATCTTTAATACAAAATGAGTCTCAGTTTTGTCGCCAATCTGTGCATCAGCCACACTTGCCAGAAAATCAGTGCTTATCATTTCAATTCTGGAAGAAGCTCTCTTGAAGGAAATGCCTGTGGATCTGAGCAGAGGAGTCTGAGACACTTGAGGAAGGGTAGGGAGATGCTCTGAGCTGCAGGGCTCTTAGAGCAGCTGATTATAGCCAAAATAGTGGCGCTGTGATTGTGGTGTCACATCACTAAAATCAACTCTGTAGCTTGATTTTTCTTCAGATAGAGGAGGGCACGTGGGTCGGCACATCCCACAAGCTGCCCTACAAACACCCTGTGTCAGTCCATTCTAACATACTGAGTTACCTATTTTGCTTTTAAAACTCAGTCTTAAATGTGTGCTTCTTAGCATTGGTGGTACAGGGAGCTCCCTCTTTAAGGGATGAGACAGTCTTCCCTAGTGCTTGAGGAAAGTTTGTCATGACTCCTCTTGCTGACAGTTTGACAGAAGAATAATTTTTCCAACAGAAATTTTGAAGAACAAAAAATAAATGTGAAGGTTTGGGGTTTCTTTTTGGTTTTTTTTTCTGGCAAATGTGTCTCTCTGGAGATTTTTTTTTGGAAATACAGGAAACCTCCAAAGTAAGTCATTTTCCTTCTTGGAAAAACTGTTCATTTTTTGCATTTCAACAAGCTGAAAGTGAAAAATTATCTAATTTCCCAAACTGTAGTTTGTTTATAAACTGAAGTTGACAGTTAAAGTTATGCTGTTTACTAGTAATGAATGCATTAACTTCTAAAGGGTTTGAGAGCTGTCATGGAAGATTACTGTTGAATAGTTTAAGGCAGTAAGAGTGGTAAAAATGCTGCACCAATGAATATCTAGTTGAATGGTTCTGAAGTCTGGAGAAGCCTGCATTTATGCAAAGAAGCAGCAGCTGAAACAGTTTTTTAAGGTGTCACCTATTTACCAGAGAAGCACTTCATCCTGCTTGCAGACAGAGACTATTCTGTGACTTCTGGGGAATTTTTTCTTTCTCCCAGTGCAAATGAAGGAAGTGTGACCCTTAGGCTGCATTTATGAGTTACTGCTTTTTCAGTCATGTCAGCTGAAGAGAGAAGAAATTTCTACTCCCAGCCAGTATAAATAAAGCCAGTATAAATAAATTGGCTTGCAGGGGCCATATAAAAGCAAATTCATTTCAGCCTTGATGGATGCATGTAAGTGCATTAAGAGTATTGTTCATGATCTCTTCAGAAATGTAGTAAATTCCTTATGGAGGGAGTCCACAAGTGACTTCAAACAGCTTTGGGAAATCTCCTGTGTAGCTGGACTCAGGGTACAGAGGCATATGGAATGGTATGGTTAATAACTACCATAATGCAGTGTATATTAAAATGTTGTAAGTCAGTAGCTTCCACCAGCTAGGATATTGTCTGGGTGCATGAGAGACTTGTTATTCCCCCTTCCTGCCCCAGCACATGCACTCATGGCAATACTATTGGGTTTTTAAATGCTGCTGTAAATAGGAGTAAATAGTTGCATTTAATAATAAAACAAAAACTGAGTTACGATTTGCTCTGAAAGCAGTAGTAAATTTTGATAGTACCATATATGAACTAAGGAAAGATTCCAGAGTTTGACTGCTTTTCCTTGAGGAGTAGCTTTCATGGAAGTTTATCTAAGGAGCTGAAGATATGCTTCTGGCTGTTACTTTCAGAAATTCAAATTTTGTCTTTCTTGTTTTGGTCTGGGCTTATCTATTTTTCTGTGCGTCAGGACTTGTTTGGGACTTCTGCTAAGAGCATGTTCATAGGATCTCAGCATTGCTATGAGGTGAAGCAATGAGTACTTGGTGCTACTCAGAGGATCTAGAGGACAGCTTGGCTCCTGTTCTCTTAGACCATAGGAGATGCAGGTCCAGATATTTTAAATTATCAGTGATTGCAAACATTGGTGGCCTTCTGTATGTATTGCATTGCTATAAATTTAAAATTAGTACCTTTTAATGAAATACTGTTTCTTTTTTAATATTGTCTTTTAAAAGACAGTATGTGCTTTTTTCTTCTATCTTGACTACATTTCTTTGAATTAATTTCGTACCATCTTGTATCATAAAGATACATTGTTTTTGTTGTCTGTCATTTGATTTCACAGAAGTAGCCCCTAATATTAATAAATCTGCTAATAATCATAGTAGTTAAAAAACATTCTCAGTAAATTTCTCCTGTTTATAGTTTGTAACGATCATGTGAATGTTACCATTTTAAACACCAAAAATCTATTACGTGGATCTGAAAGTGAATGAACCAGAGGTACCAGTCCTTTTGAGAAGATAATATGTGATGCAAAAGCCTTTTTAAGTCACTCTTCTGCTCTTGTTTTTGAAGTCAGACACCAATGCTAAGCATTCAGCTTGCTTTGGCAAAAGTTCAAAAGGAAAGTAAACAACTTTCACTCTGTTAGGAGGGTGTTCCCTATTCATTCAGGATGCGTTTAACCTTTAGCTTCAAAGGGAAGGTGACCAGTTCAGTATGAAAAATTAGGGTTTTTTCTGTGCAGGTGACTCTTCCCCAGAGCTGAGTGTTTTGCATGCCATTCTCATTTGTCATATGAAGTCAGTGCTATCACTCCTCTCTGCAGACACTGTGCCAGCCAGTTGGTTGAGCTTCCTTGGGCTTGTCAGGCAGTCTGATAAAACCGTCCTTCCAGTTATGGATACAAATCACAGGCTTTTCTGAACTATTGCAGTAAATACTTCCTAATCATCACCTGAACGTGTGCTCTCAGAGTACAAAAAGTCAAGTGAATGCATCCTCTTCTAGTTTTTGAATACATGAGGTCTCAAAATTATGTCATGTGTTTTGTAGGCTCTGTGCTATTGGGTCCAAAGCTGTAGATTCTAAATCAGCCATGTGATCACAATGAAGCTGAAAAGCTAAGACAAAAAATGTAAAATTTGATGTGTGTATTTTGAAATTAAAGTTTTGGTTAGGTGCCCTTACAAATGGATAGATTTCCATGGAATTCTTAACTTTCTTGAATACATTTTCTTCCAGCAGGAAATCATCCTGTCAGGATTCCTTCAGCCTACTTTGATAAGGATTATTAACACAAAATTACAAACTTGCTGCTTTTAGTGACTTGATACTTTACTATTGTGCTGTGAAATTTCAGTCTTTTTGCTAAGCTGTCAAGCCACTTTGGTATAAAACTGCTTTGTGTTTCAGAAAATTGAGATTTCAGTTTAATGAAACAATTCAGAAACTTAATTTTTCTTTATTATACAAATTCCAAAGTGATGTCTCTGAACTTGGAAGAAATGCAAAAATTGACAAGTGGGACTTACAAAAATAGTACAGTAATGTTTTAACTTTAATTTGCTTGAACTTCATGTTTCTGTTGAACTCTTTGAAATCCCAGAAGTATCAGATGAAACAGTGGCTTTTCCCTAGTTTATGAATTAATGCTGCATATTCTCTTGAAATAACTATTTGTTACTGCTTAATTTAAGTCAACATGTTTCATGTTCCCTCCATGGCCAAACATCAATCACATGATTTAAATAATAAAGCCAGGCATTAAAGACACATCTTTTTAAAAGTGAGTATTGTAAAGGACCCAAATAAAAAGGATAGGGCCTTCTTGTCATTAATACCATGATGCATATATAATAAAAACATTATTGAAATGTGTAATTCAAGTAAGACAAAGAATACTTGGCAATTACTCAAAAAAGAGAAGTGACTCAAGTTTTTAGTTTTAATCTTCCACCATTTCTTATTTAATCTGAAATCTTTTTTTTCTCTTACAGATAAATCAGGCCGTTTACACTGCACAGAAATGGAGGTAAGAGAAGTATTTTGTGTTCGCTGTTAGTGCTGATTTATCTCTTTTTCATTAACTTATATTGTAGATGTAATATACTTACAGTATAAGTAAATATATCTGTAATATGCTTACAGATATATATACTTAGAGTGTGGAGTTATTGCAAAGTTGTACTGTGTATTGTATTTATGACTTTCGTTGGCAGCTGATAAGTGTGTCTTAACATGGAATATTTAGTCTCATGTTCAAAAATACATGAAAGATAGGCTGTGTGGTTTTTCAAAACCAAGATTAAAGATTTGCTATGCAGCCAATTTAATCTCATTTGATACTAATCTCTGTAAAACATATATGGATTTTAAAGAATATTTAATTTAGGTAATTTTGGTTGGAAAAATTACTTTATTATATTTACTTTAGAAAGGACTAATAGGTCATGGAATAAATACTTAGTGTTTATTAAATGCCTTGGTGATTATTGACAACCTGAGAATTTGGATGGAAGGAGAGAATACAAACGAACTCAGAGTTGTTTGTTCATTTAAAGGCATCCTGATTTCAGGTACTTTTGAAATGACCTTTAATTTATCACATTGGCAATGTTTTGGGGCCCAATAAATATTCTTATATGTCTTGCTGGGGTAACAATAGAAGCACAAATCCACTTGAATCTGCTTGATTTGTATCTTGACTGTTATTTGAATCTGTATTTTTGATACTAAACTGTGATTAGTGTTGTAATTGTTTTATTTGTCAGATTCACAGATTTAATCCAAGACTGGATGCAAAACTAAGTAGAACATTTAGTTGAACAAGATGTGGTCTCATAGTCTAATTTTTATTATCATACAGAGTAAATAATACACTCTACTCAAATAAACTTTTCCAGCAATAAATACACTTTCTGTGTCCTTTGCAGGGCAGCCTTTTCTCACTGCCTTTGAACTTTCTTTGAAATGTAAAACTGAGATTTCACTTCAACTGTTCCATCCATACCTCAGGCTGAGCCTGGAGATGGGACAAGTGGAGCATCTTAATTGGCGAGTTGTCAGCTTTCTCATCAATAATATATGTGAAGGTGACGAAGTGATGTTACCAAGTGGTTTATTCATAGATAAAATGTGCATGATGATGGCTGGTTATAAAGACAAAATGAAAGGCCAGCTAATTCAACTACAAATGGTAAAATGCTAAGGCTATCCAGAATTTTTCAAGTATTAATAATAATAATCAAACCAGAAATGTCCTTTCTGCAGGCTACAGTGTAAGGAGTAATTCATAACAGATGGAAGTACAGAAACTGGAAGCTGGCATGTTTTATTGCTTTGTGTGGTTTGGTTTAAACAAATGCATCCTGCTTTTGTTTCAAGATTTGTAAAATCTCAGTTCACAAATCTAGTGCCTTATTTACAAATGATAATCTAGTGTGTCATACGCTTTGCATACTAAATATTGTTTACAATTTTGCTTTGTGTTTTTTAAAAGGAAGGTAATCAAAGACCCTAATACTAAAAATACAGATAATAAACCACTGTTAAAATATTTTTAACAAAACATAAAATACTTCATTTTGTGAAAGCAGAAGTGTTTTTGTTTCAAATGAAAATATCTAGTAAGAGTCAGTTCAATATGCTATATTTCATTTTTTATGGGAAAAGAGTTTTCTAATTTTGATCTTCTAAAAATATATTTGTTGATAGTAGAAAAACAGATTGGAGGTTCCTGTGAGACAGAGGCTTCCTTTTAAAATGTCTCTAATAAGCAGCACTGTGACGGTTCGCATATTGACTCTTCTCTTTGTCATTTTGAAGGAGGCTGTGAAGGAGTCAGTGGCTTTTTCCTCCTCCAAAATCCCTCTGGGGTTGCAACATCAGACTTGAAGTTGATGTTTGTGTTTTTCAGAACTAGGAATTCAGCAGAGAAATCTCATCTCACTTTTTTTATTCCTGTGGAAGAGAGTGTGGCCTAAATGAACATACTAGGATATGTGGGAAACCTCTTAAAATCTTAACTAATGACCACCATAACTTTTTTTTTGCAAAACATCCTGTAAACTATCCAGAATTAGTACACCCTTGATTTCAAGCCAGCAATATGAGTGGTGTGTCAAGTTCAGAGTCCAGGTGCCATAGCTGTAATAGCAAGATGGGAGTAAGGAATAAGGTGACCTTGTTTAATCTGCACCTGCCTATAACTCTGTTATGTACATAATGATAGCGCTCCTCAGTCATCTCAGCAGCAGTGGCGAAATTATATAAAATATGCCAGCCTCATTTGTAAATATTTAGTGCTCGTATAGAAAGTATTCCGTGAATGCGAAGTGATTCATATGTAGGAGGGTTTAATTGCCATCTATTTGAAAAGACCCACCTAACTGAGCACAGGCCTCTTGTGTGTGATTAATGCAGTTAACCAGGACGTGCACTAACATAGAGACACACGCAACCTCTTGCGTTGTCTAAGAGTCAGGAGGGAATTAAATAGGCTGTCCCAAACAATGGTGAATAAATTCAGTCTGAGTCAAATCACAGAAGGAATAAATTGTAGAAATTTTTTAGGGAGACTGTGCGCTCTCTATGCAAATTCTATTCATGAGCCCTCAGTATCTCTATTAAAAATCTTAACATACAATGAAAATCACAGTACTTGTCTATGGAGCTAATTTTTTTTAACCTTTTCATTGGAAGCTTGAAGCACTGACTGTATTTTAGGTGATAATTCAGGGAAATAAATATATAGGTTATAAGAATACAGTGTGTCCTGTCATACAAATAAGAATAGACCTGTTAGTTCAGTGTATTGATGCAAATAAAATTAACTGCCTCTCTCATACAGATGAAAATGAGAACAGGTATTTAATTGCACAGAATGTTAGGATTTCAAAAGAGATGTCTTAATTTTGCATTAAAAACCATGCCCCACCTGTATTAAAGTGTGTTACCTGCTCATAATCCAAACAGTGTAAAATGTGTATTTAGCATATGGTAATATCTAGGGTTCATTTTTTTAGCCGTGTTGAGTGTAAACAAAAGTAACAGTCTGATTGAGGAGTAATTGCTGCAGCAAACAATCCTTGGCATGCACAGTAATAATCACTTTGTTCTTCTTCCTGAGCATTAACCTTATGCTGACAAGGGATAAGAAATGCCACTGCACAGAGGACAGGCAAAAATGTTTGAGAATCATTTATTTTAGTAAAATATGCATGAGGGTGACTTCTGTCAAAATAAGTTTTCATTATGTAGTGAAAAAATAAATTTCTCTGTGAATGCTTGGTTGCAAAGTGGGTAATTCTATGAAAACTTTTGATTCCTTGTGCTTTTAAGAGGAAAATTAACAAGAGCTCAGAATTGTCTTCTAGAAACCAAAGCAGTATCATGCATCTTTTCTTGCAAACATTAATTTGTGCTTGAGCATTATGTGGCAATTCTGATAAGTGAAGCACTCATCCCTTGCTGATGGAATTATCTCGCAAAGAAGCTGCACTCCAGCCTTCGAGGGACCTGTTATTTTAGATACCTGAAAGCCCATTATGCTTGTTCATTGATGTGGGGGTTCTGTGGCAGTCAGTCTGACCTCCTGATTTTCCTGAAATACTCCATAGTCGCAAGGAAGCAGCTTAACAGACACTTGATTAAATAGCAAACACACAAAGAAGTAGAGTTTAGGTTTTGATCTTTAGTGTTTTGTGATGAGCCACTTTTTCAAGAGAAGCTTTGTTTTTTTATAATTTGTATAAGTTTCTAGCACACTGGGAGGAGATCAGTGTCGGAGAAAAATGGATTTCTGGTTTTTACTTGCTATAAGCTTGACACATTGTCCTTTTCATTCAGCAGTTTCAGTGAGAATACACAGCAAATATTGGGCTGGAGAACTAATAATGTATTTGGCTAAGCTGATTTAGTGATAGTCAAATCCTGCCATCTGTTCAGAGTTCTCTAAGAGAATTCGGCTGTTCCTTGTAAAGGCTTTGTAAGTTTGCAGTATATGATGTGTCTTTATTAATCTACACGCCCTGAAGTCACACAGGATTTATGATGAAATCTTCATTCCAGTGATAGCACTGATAAACCTTTCAATCAACTGGGGAAGAGTCCAGACGCAGTTTCAGCCTTTGGTCTTCTGACAATGTCAGATAATGGATGGTGGAGAACTAGGTCTTTCAGTAACTTGGACTCTTCCAGGGAACATTTTGCCTGCAAAACCCAGAAATAATAGAAAATAGAGCATTAAGTGGTGTTGGTGTTTATTTGATTTTTGGGGGTTTTAGGTGGTTTTGGAGGTTTCTTTTCGGTGGGTTTTTTTTGGCTTTTGGTAACTACAGAATTGCCTATTTTTTTTCATGGGATGACATGGAAAAGTCTGCAACTATATATATGAGTCTGAAAGAGGACTCAGTTTTGGAAGAATAAAATAATTTTTACAGCTCTTTAGTTTTTGCAGAACCCTTCCTATATAAAGTATTAAATTGTGCTTGAGAAGATACCCATCTAATCAGAGGCATACCTATGGCAGCAATCATATGCACTCATTGATAGCTGTCATATCAATTGGCTTTAAGGTGCTATTTTTTGAGTAAACCAGTGCCAGTGGATGTGTTTGCCTGGCTGTTCAGACCAAGAGACTAATTTGATTGCTCATTCAAACTGCAAGAAAAAATTAGGTTTTAGATGTTGTTTGCATGCCTACAATTTAGTGTCACTTTGTGTTGTCCTTCTTTGTTGTTGTATATAATAAAAGACAAGTTTAGAGTATCAGTATGAAATAATGCTGTGTCTCATACCTTTTTTTTTTTTTTTTTTTGTCTTCTTAGCAAATAAATTTTAGGCTGCAAATTTCACAACTGCATTTCTGATCTCCTAAATCTCTTGAATCTCTTGAAGGCTTCTGAGATCATATGACATTGTTTGTCTATGAACTCTGCTAGTTATGAGTTTTCTGTTAGAGATGCTGTGTTTTCCTACCTGTTTGCTAATTTCCAAAACGTTAATAGCGAAAGCACAATAACATAAGGAGTATGCTTTCTGTGGATGAATAAAAGTGGATAATTGTGTGGTTGCATGGAGGGAGTTCTTTGTTTTTTCTTGAAGGATTTTGCCTAGGGCAAAGCTGAAACTGAGATAAAATACACCCTGGAGTTCAATAAGTTCAGTTTCAGTGATAAGTTTGGCCTGATAGCATTGGCTTTTTGATCTGTAGGGGACAAACTCCAACTCTAACCTTCTATTCCTGAATATCTCTATTTACTCAGAAGTTCAACATCCACAAGGTAGGAAGAGCAGGAGATACACAGGTGATGAGAATAAAGTACATAAAGTGTATTTTAAATGACAGATGAAAAGCATACAAAGCAGCTCAGTCTCTGAAGATTTCCTGTTGTTTACAGCTCTTCTTTCCCTGCACCACTTTGGTCGACACAGCACTTAACACTTGCAGTGATGAATTTGGGAGTATTGAATAGGTTCAGTTTGGTATTTGATTTTTGGAAAGCCAAGGGAAATCGGACTTTAGTGAGTTTTGGGATTTTTTCAGATGAGCAAGGAGTACTTTGGTGAGGTGATTAAGTATCTGAATATAATATTGCATTCATTCTGTGCTGCATTTTTTCTTCCATATTCTACTTTTGATATTGTAGGACATGAGTAACTTCCTTTGACTGAAGTGGATACTCATGGTGTTTTATGAAGAACACTGGAATTTTTTTTTTTTTGTAAAATGTTATGGTCTTACTGGATTATTAAATCATCTTAAGAAAGAAAGTTGTTCAAATAGACTTTTTGTGTCTGTATGTTTCTAATTGGTGTCTAATTTTTTTGTATTTCTGTGTGACCGGGTTTGGAGGCTCTCTAACATAAAGCTCCTTGAAAACCTAAGCAGCATTATTTCAACATTACCATGCATTACTGGCCATGGCTAATTTTAACATAGCTAAGATAGCCTAATTGCTTGTTAATCAGTTTTGAATTTGGTCAGTGGTCAAAGAAAACAGGAACTCAAGGGAGCTAAAGACTTGATTTCACTTCAGCAGATCAGTTACCAGGCACCAATTTAAGGTTTCCCAGTTTAAAAGCCCATGTTGTTTTAAATTTAGCCATTAAAAACATTAGGTAAGGATTGATAGACATTTTCAGTAAGTTTGTTTTCAAAATTTGAAGAGATTTAAAGTGAGAAGAATAGTTGTTTATGAATAAAGTGAATTCAGAGTGCTCCCACCTACTTTGTTTAATACACCTGTACTCTTCTTTCAAGTGATAACTTATTAACATTGAGTCATTCTAACATTCCTGCTTTGAATGTGCTTAGAAATATTGATCTAGTTCATCTAAACAATTCTTGTATGAAGTTGATCATGTTTTAACATTTGCATTCTTGTTAGTCATTTTATACTACTCATGTGTAGGACCCCTTGCAATTTATACTTGGGAAAATAAAGCCTTAAGAAAGGCTTTTTTAAAATGCAGCTTTAGCTGACCTAATGCAGGTGAACATGTGGAATTTGTAATGAACAAGTAGACAGTGTGGTTAATCTTTGTTTCTTCTTCAGTTTCTCTCGCTGCCTTCTGTTATTTTGTCTCTCTGCTGGAAGCAGGAACTGCTGTGTTCTGGTTGTGAAGATGCAGGAGCTTAATTTACTGCAGAGAAGGGAGGAGAATTGTGGTGTTCCTCACAGGATTTCTGAAGGTTACTGAGGGAAAGTACTAAGAGTAAAGCTTAATTGGAATTTTAGTAAGATTCGCATTTTCAGTAGGTTAATAACAGGGCAGGTCATGGTGGTTGGTTCAGAAATTCCCTGTAACACTGTCTTTGAGCATTTAAATATCATAAGGCTTATTCTAGCATACAGTGAGATCAGCAGAAAACAATCTGTTGAAAATAACATGGGGTTTTTTTTTATTAGTTTCTAGGTTTTAGTTAAAATGTACTCAAATAACTAGATATTTTTTCTTTGCACTTCTATGACTAAATGTTTTTCTTCACATGAACACTTAACATGTAGTTTTTTATCTAAATCTCTTGACCTGAGAAGTTGAGACATTGAACAAAGCGGGATTTGCAGTCGAGTCGTGAGAGTGTGCAGCACTGCGTGCTTTCTTTGGCAAAGAGGATCCTGAGTTGGTCTTGGGGCTCACTGAGGCAAAAGGGGGTTTTGTTAGTTTTGTACTTTCTTTTGTTGGACTCGACACAGTGCAATACATTTGAGCTTTTGTTCCAAAGTGAACTTCATAGCAACTGGTAAGTTTCTGTGCTCCCCATGACCTACCAGTGTGAACATTTTCATTTTAAGCTGTTTGATTTTGTCTGCCAGTTACATGTCTGTAGTGTCAATCATGGGAAGACAAAGCAAGCTCCAAGATTTCTTCTTAATAGCATGAAGGATAGAAAGATGTTCCATGCTGAACTCTTGGATTAGCATTTAGTGTTGCTGTGTGCTTTAGCAGGTGAAGCAAAGTACTTTTATTTACCCAAAGGAAATGCAGAGGGTAAATTAAACACACAGATAAAATTAGACTAAATTCTAAATGTGTATTTCATCACGTCCCTTTCTTCTATTAACCAGTGGTAATTATGAAGCACCTGTAATGCTTTTAGTACTTCACCCTCAGCAAGAAGTGAAGGTTAAATACTTAACTAGGACAAGGCAAGCTGTTCACACTTAGTAGATTAACTCCTGCTTCATTTAAAAAAGTTGAGGTACTCTGTTAAACTGACAAGTTCTTCTCTTCTGCCTATTAGCTCCTAAGCCTGAAACACCCTTGTCCAAGTCTCCCATCGTCGTTTCTCACCTGTATTGTACCTTTGCTTCCAAGTCTCCCTCTCCTGCTTTCTTTCAAAATCTTTCATAGTTCATTCATTAACTTCTTTTATTTCTGTTTCTCCTTAACCAAAAAGTTAATCATCTGCTTTTGTGGGTGTGTTACTGCCTCTGCACAGTATTTGATAATTCTCAGTGTTGTTGGGATGCCTCTCTGCTCCAAATGTGTCCTTTCACAGACCTCTGCTTTTCTGCTTCTTTCTTCTGTTGGTTGTAGTGGATGATGTGCTGCTATCTGAATCCATTATTTTTCTGCCGCGTATTCTCATTGTATCTTCCTGTTATCTGGACCTATGATACTGGCGTTATCTTTTTCTCACACCCTTTCCTTTCCTTTCCTCCAGATGCTTGCCAAATCGTTAATTGCTGTCCGCTAAAAGCACCCTTCTCTTCTCTGTTGCCAAGATGATAATTCAGGCTTTGTGTTTTTTGTATTGGGTTGTCTTGGCTAATGCAAACTGCCTGCCAGTTACTCCTTTCTTGGCAATGATGGGAATTACTTCTTCAAAGTTTTTGGAAAGATTCTCCTCTGGCTGCATTGTGGTTTTGGGATTGCCATATGTTGCTTTTTGGTTCACCTGTGACCTACACATTCAGGCTATCTTCTTTCTACTGTTGTAGATCTGAAGCAAACACTCACTGCATAGTAAACAAGTTGCTCCATCTGGTCTCCTTGTTTAGGAAGATGTGCCATGCGTTGTTTGCTTTGAAGGGAAGCTCTTACAAATGTTTCAGGGAACATAGATGAGAAAAACATGCATATATCCTTCTAAACTACATATTTCAAACTCCTTCACTATTCGGTGATTGTGAATCAGTACTTTATTTTGAATATGCTTTGTAGCATCTCAGATGACATTGTTTTTCTGAGCATGTTGCTTGTCCTTGAATATTTGAGTATTTCACTTATATTCTCAAAGTCTCCATGCAATTCTTAAGTCTTCCTTTCATTTCACTGGGTGTGAAGAAAATAAATACAGTTGAAACTGCATGAAAACAGTGAAGTAATTGTGGTCTGTGGCCCTTGGCCACCTTTTTGCCTTGTAATTTTCCAAAGAGCTGTTCTTGTTTTTAATTTTGTATTGCTTGCTATTGGAGTTTGCTTTAAATCTACACTAGTAAGGCATATAGAAAAGTAGTTCTTTTCCCTTTTCTTCTTTCTTTATTTTTCTGTCTGTACAATAACAGAAATAATGTTCTTAATGAACTTTGTTGACAAGAATAATAACATGCAGCATTACGTTATCATAAGTTTTAGCTTTCACTGACCAGCTGAATGTACTCGAGGACTTTTGCCCTGATTTTATTTAATAGACACATTTTTTATTACAGTGAATTTTTCTTCAAAATTCTGCCAGCTTCAAAATTCTGTCAGCTGTCACTCAGATCTGGTAGAGAGAGCTAGTGCTGAACCTGAAACTGGCTTTTTTTTTAATGCAGAGTCTGGTGCTTCCATTGCACAGCATAAAGGGCATTTGAACAGTAACACTGTGTACGTATGGATAATCAGCTGGATGCTTATGCCTGTAGCTTTCAAAGCATTGGCACTGGGAAAATGTGTTGGAATGCTATTTGTTTTTCATGTTTTGGACTCATTACTGGATGAGAAATAAAAATCCGAAAAAGATAGGTAAGGATTGTTATATGAGAGAAAGAAAGAAAAACTTGCCATTGTGATGGGGAGAGTTTTACCACTTATTTAGAGGCATTATAGCAAAATTCTTTTTCAATTTAAAGTACTTCATTATCTTAGAGAAGGAAAATGTTTGTTTATAAGTTAAGATGTCTATTCCCTAGACTCCCTGCTTTCTGGAGTGTTGCCTGCCTGCAACTCTCAGATCCTTCATAGGATTTCCATGTCTTGTTATGCTAGTTATATATGCAAATGTAGTAGCAGACTTCACAGTTTAAAACCCAGACCAGGAGTAAACAAGTGCGTGATGAACTTCTGGTTCTATGAGTTGCCCAAGTGACTTAATTATATGGACACTAAAGCAGGCAAGATGAATATTTTGGTGGGAGAAAATAAATGTTGTTCTCATTTTAGAGAAAGAAAATTTAAGTTTGAAGACATCAAGTAAATTGCCCCGTGTGACATTTGGACTACATGGTGGAGCCAGCATATAATCTAGATTGTTTAAGCCTTAATAACAAACCCCAAGATCTTTCTTCAGATTTTAAGTACTACCCGAATTAACAAGCCCATTACTTTACTGCCAAGAAATTACTAATTCCCTTCAGAGACATCTCATCAAGATAAGTTGGAATTTACTTTCAGGCTAGGCTATTCCTTATTTCTTGTGTCAACTTCTTAAATACTTTAGAAGTAGTAGCCCATTCTCTTTAAAAATAAATTCCTTATCTTTCCCGTTTATACATGTAGATGTTGCCATCCTAGTACAAAATCAGACTTTACTTTCTATTGTTCCCTTTCTGGAAATAGATAAACTGAGCTTTGTTCCTACACAGAAGGGAAGTTTACCCCTAAATTTCTTGTATACATTTCGGTCAGAAAAAGCATTTCAAAACAGATACAGCATGTTTGGAAAAGATAAAAATGAACAGTTTCATAGAAGGAAAAAAGCAAACATGGGGAATTTGAAGCAGGAGTCATATTTAGATGTGAGTAAAGGGAAATTATTCCAGTAATAAAGGATAGAAGCATTGAGAACTAATACAGAATAAGGAAACTTATTTACTGCAGCATTTGGAAAGGCAGTGAAACAAATGAAGTCTATTGTCATTTAAATGTGGTTGAAACAATATTTAGCTTTGCAGTGTGGTATTGCTATAATAATAAGTAGTAGAACAAAGAACTTGAACAAAAAAATTCTCTTAGAAGTGAGCAAGGTTGGGGTCCTAAAAATAGAATTTCATTTCGCAAAATCTGCTTCACAGGACTGGTATCATTTTTTCTTGCAGTTGTATCATGGAGGGAGATGTAATCATTAAATCTATCCTGAACTGCACTGTGAATTTATGGTGTAAAACAGCATTTTGGTGTTGTTCTAGCATTTCAAATATCATATGGAAACACAGAGCATCAGACTAATAGGATTCCACTGACTTCCCTGTCAGTGGCTTGTCCTTTTGTTTTTGGAAGTGATGGCTTGTGTATGTATGGAGATCTTGGTTCTTCAGTCTTCTGTCTGTGTGACTATCTAGATAGATGGATGGATATTAGCAGACAGCAGGCACTGCAGCAGATACACACACACACACACTGTCTTGCATTTCCCAGCATGGAAACTTGAACATTATGGATTAACAGACAATTGCATTTGTTGTGTTGTTCACCACTGCTTGGATTTATGTGACACTGGGGTTTTTATTTGACATGGTCTATTACAGATACCAAGTGCCTGTGAAAGCAAGTTTTCAAAAAGCTTTCTGAATAGAAGATAGAAAGGTATTGGTTGCTGTACTTTTCCCCCATTTAATGGCTGCAGGAACAAAGATCTAGTTAAGATCTTGCTAAGATCTACTTAGGAGCATGCCCATCCCTCTCAGTCACCCAGTACAATGGGAACTATATATTACTTTTTTATGATTCATTCTGTTGAAATTATCTTGACTCACTTCTGCTCTTTTACATCCCTTTCTCCCTTAAAATAATTAGTTTCTAATTACTTTGCTTGTCACCTCTTAGCACCAGTTCTCTTTAGTTCCTCCATGAATGAGGATCCCAGTCTGCCCCTCTTTTTTTTTTTTTTTTTCCTTTTAAATTGCTGCAATCTGCCTCCAGAGAACAGACTCCTCAAAGCATTCTTGTTGTCATCCACCCACACATGGAGTATCTCTGCTGCTCTAGAGAGTTCCAGTTACTGGAACTAAGTGTAGAGCTGTCAGTGGATTCAAATCTCACAAACAGAGGAAGCAAAGCCCGCATCTGCAGAATCCTTCCTTGTAAAGGTGATGGGTGGCTTTTTAAACCATGCTGGCCCTATTTGTGTTCCAGGCTAATTCCGTTGTTGTCCCTTTGTTGACCCAGTTCTGCCATGGCCCCGGGGGATTCATATGGCAGGGGTCCTGAGCATTGTAGTACAGGATTTCATCTGCAGATCTTATGAGGGTATCCTGAGCTAAAAAAAGTGTGAGCAAAAGAATCAGATAAGAATGGATACAGTAAACAGTTGTCCTCAGCCACAAATCCTGCTAAATTCTGGTTGCCCTGTGCCTCGCAGGTGCTGCCGTTGCACCTTCTGACAACACCTACAGCTGCAGAGAGTCAGGATTCTGAATGTACAGTTGACTCTTTCAGGTGCTGATTCTCCCTTAATACCTTGAGTCTGTCATTTGTTCTTGGCCTGTGACCTCCAGGACTCTTGTAGGCACCTCTTGACACTGAAGTGGAGGAATAACTCATGCTGCCATGGTCCATTTTAGAGATGTAATTACTGCACAGTTTGTGATTTCCACAGCTTCTTCCATTACAGTGGCTGACTTAAGAATGTCTTGCAAGATTTCTAGGGTCAAGAAAAACAGGCATTGTCCTTTTCCAGCCTGCAGAGAATTCTCCTAGGTCATAAGATGTTAAACAATCTGATTCTTGTATCATGAGACTGAACAATGCAACATCTTACTGAATTTGTACCTTTGGCAATATTCACTAGTTTTTCTTTCAATGAAGTTGGTTTTCCTGTTAATCACAATGTTATTTCTGAGAAGACATTGAGGATCCTATGACAACTGTTCCTATGCAGACAATTTAATTGTGGTTTTTGTGTGGATACACAAAGTTTATGAGCTTTATAACTTGCTCTGAACATGAAAAATTGTCTTTTAACATTCATGGGTCTGAGGTCTTCATATTTATTATTCTCAGATTTTTTTGTCTCCACTGTGGAGTGAGTAACTGTGGGGGTTGCCCATCCCTACTCAAATCCTTTTGACACAGCTACTATGTTGTGCCAAGACAGATTCTATTAGCTGTGGTCGTGCTGGCATTGCTGATTGCCGTTTATTTCATGAGCCTTAGCTGCATTAGAGTTGATGTTGGGAAGGTTTCCAGCACTGACTTCTTCAGCATGGGCACCAGAAGCTCTGCAGCTTCATTAAGCTGTGTGGCATTGCTGATGATTCTGGCAGCAGTGCTGTTTGCCAGGGGCTGTGCAGGGCCCTGCGTCCTCACATGCATGAAGGCCTCTGCATTTTAATGCCTGTGGATTTGTGAGACGGGGCTTGAAATCAGCCAAAGTTATAATGTTGTGGAATCGCAGAATAATATATTTAGAAGGGGCATTTGAAGTGACTTCTGGTCATCTGGGGTGGATGACCAACATGTTGAAGACAATACTCACTTCAAGTTAAATGTGGTTGATAAGGGCCTTGCCTGGTTGCATCCAGGGTTGGACATCCTACAGGCTCTTGAGGAAATCTGCACCTCTGTTTCACCACCCATTTTGTGAAGAACACACATGCAGGCAGCCACCCACCCAAACACAGAAAAATAACTTCTTAGTGGTAGCTGTAGTCACTTGAAAATGTAATTCATGGGTATGAGTATATTCTTTCTGTCTTGTCTTTAATCTACCACCACTTGTTTTGAATTGCAGGTTGAGAAATACTGAGGACATGGAGGTTAGTGCTCAGAGCAGAGCATTGATGTGGCAGCTCAACATGAAAGACAAAGGCATGAGCTGCTTCTTGGAGTACTGTTAAAGCTAGAGACAATGAGTGATCTTATTTAAACTTCGCAAATAATTCTAAGGTGGTATTATTATGATTATTTTCTGGATACAAAGCTCATATTTTATGATGCATAGCAAACAAAAACACATAGGAGTCTTCGTATGTATTTATTTGTATTTATTTATATTTATTTTGTCATGGTGAAATGGCAGACAAAAGAAAGAAGAGTGGACACATTGGTTTTTCCTGTGAGGAGCAGTATGATATTGCTTTCTTTGGAGGCATGTAAAACAACATCAGGAATTATTGTGTGTTGCACAAAAAAAAAATTAAGTGAGGCTTGGTAGCTTTTTGTTAAGTAGATATGGTAAGCAGATAAGTGCTAATTTTGAATATGTAAATGTCTGGAGTGGGGGGAAAACAGTTCCCCTTTAAGTGAAATGATGATTTCAAGAGTCATAGAGCCTTGTGACTGATCACAAGTTTTAGAAGAGACTTCAGTTCAGTGAACTTAATGTTACTTACATAAAGTTTGTTGTTACTTAATGAGTCTTATGGATTGTAATGTTTAAAATACCCAACACGTGTTACCATAATGTAGGCATTTTCAAATATAATTAAATAATCTTAAAAAGACTGTTAGGCTGTCATTGTTATTAGACAGCTGGATCTATTTCATTTTCTGATTTAGATTGTATCCCTGTTTACCTGCAGTGAAGCCCGTGATGAAATGAGCCCATACCGTTTCTACATAAACTAAGAGCTCTTTGTAGATCCTGCATCTTTCTCCCTTTGTTGTGTATACATCCTTTTTTCCTTCCCACCTGGATGTCTCAAATTTAGATAGATCTTTGACAGGGATTATTTGTATAGATTTTATATACCTGAGATTATTTAATGTTTCTTGTAGAAAAGCAGCTGCCTAACAAGTATCATGCACTAAAACCCTTTACTCATAAATATGCCTGTACAGATAATTCAGTTTAAAATAAGAAGGCTGCAAGATAAGCAAGTATTTCCCAGATATTAGTAATGTTTTCTTAGCTGCTCATTTTGTTAAACCAGCCTAAACATATGCTGTTTGGAACACTTTGGTTTGTTTGCTCATGTTGCCATAATGGAATAATTTATGTAAAAAAGACTAAATCCCTGTGTGTAAATCAATCGTTTTTATTGCTCCTTAAATGCTCTGAGTCAGGGTTATTTTACCTGTGCATTAACCTCTTGAAGTATTTGGTGGAAAGAAAGTTTGGTTGTTTTCCAGGTTCAGAGAGGAAAGAGAGAGAGTCTAATATATGGGAGTCCCGAAATATTTTCATAGCTTGGAACACCCACGCTGACCTCACATAGAGAGATGAGGTGTCAGAGACAGCGCAGGGAGGTTTCAGGGAGGAGGTGGAAATGTTGCCCTGGCCTCACAGACTGCCAGCTGACTCACGGAGTGTCACTGGGCATGTAGGATGGTCAGATGGCTAAGAGGAATGAGCCATCGTGTTGGCTAAACCAGGTTAGTTTCTCTAAAGAGAGTCAGAGGTCCTTACAAAGGACAAGTGGGAGGAGGATACTCTTGCTACAGCCCCTCTGTGTGCACTGGGGAGGATTGTGTGACCCAAAATGAGTCTGCTAGTGCAGGAGTCACACTCACATGATATCCAAGACTGGTTTGTGGATGTGAAAATCACATGCATGTTTGCATTCAGTATTTTCTGCAATAGTTGGTGTAATTTCTTTTAAAGGAAGGTCTTGTTTATTTGTTACTGTTGATGGGTCTAACTGGTGTTAGTTTCATAAACAATATTGGATTAAGAAGGCCGTTGTTCTCTCTCACAGAACCATCAATGACTTGATTGCAAGCATTTTCCAGGATATTCCCAAATACAATAGACTTCATTTAATTAAAAAATGAACAGAACTAAAATGAACAATATGGGCTTGTGAGTAGTCTCATGGACAGTTATGAAACAAGTGTAGCGAGCAAATTGCCAAATCTTTATTCTGTAGGATAAAGTTTTTCTTTTCCTGAAGAACATGACTATTATTCTGTCTCACAGGTCAGAAAAAACTCAAGATTAATAAAGAATCCAATTCAGCTCTCTCATAAGTGAACTTTACAAGTCCATCTATATTTTGGTTATGTCTTACATATCTTAGGTTATGGCTGAGCACTAGATTGTTCCTTTTCTTGACTTCAGATATCTGATTTTTCAGTAACATTTTGTTTTCTGATAGTTGCCACATATGTTTAAATGAATAATTCACACTTTTCCCCCAGTGTTTTGGTACCAAAGCACAGTGCCCCATGCTAGGATCCTCTGCACGCAGCTCTGGTATAGGGATGAGTTGCCCATGCCCAAAGCCAGCTCTGCTGTGGTAGAGTAGCCTTGGATCAGGTGGCTGTGGAAACAGCCATGTCAGAACTGTGAAGAAGCCTTGTTGCAGGCATTCCTCCTCCTTTCTCAGCTGAGCCTTTGCATTTTGTCTCTTGAACTGCACTGCAACTTGTGCTGTGCCCAGCCACATCCCTCGCTGGACTTGACCCACTGGCTTGCCTTCCTGGCCAAGCCTCAGACCTGCCTTGTCACCATGGGATGACTTTGGTGATCATGGACTGTGGCTGACCCAGGTTTCTTTCACCAGACCTCCCCTGCTTTTCCTGTCTTGAGTATCTGTGCCTGCGTCCCTGGTCAGCGAGGGCACTGCCCCTGCCTCTGTTGTGGTCACCCTCTGCTCCTGACTCGCCTCCTCTTGCTGGGCTGCCCTGAAATGCCTCCTCACATGAGTTCCTTTACTCATTCAGAAACAGGGAAGCGTGTTTCCTTTCCCTGATCACAGCACAAAAAACCGGTATAGAAAATACAGACACACACAAATGCTTAGCTTTGTAGGTGGGGATGCATGCACTTCTCTCTCTGTAGTGGTGGCTGCCAACACATGCATGTGAGTACAGGTTTACACAGAATACAGAAGCTTTTTAGGCAAAGTTATGAATGATCTGGAAAAAGCATACCTCCAATGCCTTATTGTTTTTGAGAGTGTCATAGTGGGGTATCCAAGTAAATACCGAGCAGTTGTCCTGTGTTTGACCCAGTGCATTACCATACCCTAACTGCTGACAGGAATCAGCATGCCCCAGTGCCTGAGAAATTAATTCCAGGTTTCTTTCAGTATTTTACATCCAGTGTCCCCTCCCAGGCCAGTGAAGATGCCATGATGACAGGGCCAATATCCACAGAAGAGCCACCAGCCAGCCAATTGGGTGGCTGTGGCCTATCCATTTTTTTCATCTTCCTACCCTTGATGTGTGATTTATGTGGCCATTGTGAGCTAGTCAAAATATAAATTTAGATTATTACTGGGATCATTGTGCCTATTTGCTTGAAGGTTAAAGACTTGTTTGTGATTGAGAGAAGTTCCTTTGTAGAAAGCCAAACATCTCAATTGTTTCATAGCAAATTATATTTAGAAAGAAATATTTTTACTGTAACTTCTGAAGAGAGAAATTATGACTTTAAGTCTTTTTACTTTATGAGTCAAAAAAGATCAGGCTTAGACTCTCAGGCCAACAAAATACTAAATCTCATCTGATATTGTAGGTGCCCTCCACTTGCTCTCATTAGCAGTGTTACTACCATACAGTAATGTAAACACAGTTTTAAAGCAAACTAATACATTTTGTGTCCCTTCTCTCTCAAAGAGAAGATACTACCTGCAGAGGGGGAGCTTCCATTGCTGTAAACAGGAACAGTAAAAACCTGACCTTTCCAAGGATGGATAGCGAAGTCAATACTATGTCCTTTCTCCTCTTGCAGCATCTAAACTGGTTCCTTGCAAGGAACCTCGGTTTTGTAACTTCCATAGTGTTTATGTATTTGTCAAAACTAGCCCTGCTTTAATACCAGAGTTGACTTTGGACGCTGCAGAACACAGAAAGTAGTCCTTTGCCCATTTTCATTGCTCCCCAAAGAGGAATGAACACATCTTTCACGTATCTATGGAGCTCTTCAGTTAGGAATGTTTGTCAGATAGCTTTGCTTATGGTACTGTTGTTAAACTGGTAAGGGAACAGAAAACATCAGAAATCTTCCTTTTCTAAATTACTAAGACAGTATTTCAGAAAAGGCCAGTAAATAAAATGCCAGTGTCTATCTGAGCTATGGCTGCTCTATGAATAAAAGAATAATATTGAATGAATATGAAAAGTGAAGAATCTGTTACTTACTCAACTGGTTATATCTCAGAAATCCTACAAAGTGAGCATCCCATAATCATTTGATGCCATCTTTTTCACATTTCTCTGCCATTCTGTCTCCTTTGACTAGATACTATATTTGCTATATTGCAAATACAGAAATTTCATTAAAAACAAGAACCTAATATATCCATTTATTACATAAAATTTTTTTTTTTAGACTAAAATATCGACAGATTGCACACTGACTGAAGCTGTGAACCAGGGAGACTGGGTAAAGTATAAATTGGCATATGGATATTTTTTCAGGAGCTGTGTTGCAAGAGGACCACTCTTCAGCATAACTGAATCATTTCCTAATTGATGTGGAGTGGGCAGAAATTCCCCAGTCAATGAGTTGTAGTTGAGATTCTTCCATCCTGAGCTGACTGATGTATTTGGGCTGCCTTCAAGGCTGTGAAGCAGAGATTGCAATGCTTTGTATTTGACCATGCAGTTTTTCCAGAAAGGAGGTACTTAGAAAAGCCTCAAATATACATATATTTTTAAAAATTTATGTATCTGATGCTACCATCTATATAGTGTGTACATATATGTGTGTGTGTATAGTAATATCTAATCTAAAAGGACCACCTTACTTGTATAAATGCCTGGTGTCTCAGTCTGGAACATAACTAACTCTTGGTTCAATGACTGCCTTGCAGTGTGTCTCAGTGTCTGAGCAGGAGTTCTAGGTCTGTCTTGGTGAAAGAGTATGACTGCCAGAGTTTCCAAGCAGAAAACACAAAACTTAGGACTTGTAGCCACAGAGAATACCTGACTCTGTTTCAGCCTGCCCAAGTTGTCAGACAGGCCCAAAACTAATGGCATATCTTACAATAAGTCAAAAATTGTCACACCAATGATGAAGCTTTTTTTTCTTCAGTTAGCAGCAGATTATGAAAGTGGGAAATCTCACAACACTTCAGGTCTTACATGAAATTCTGCAAGGTAGATAAACTTCTAAGAGAAGTGTGGCCTGCTATAAATAAATTTTGTCTGCCTTTTAGGAGGAATGGCAGAAGTATTTTTTAGAATATTGCTGTCTCATCAGAACAACATAAACGTTCTATTTCTTAGGTCTCAGGACATTTTGCATACTCAGTGTGGGAGACTTTGGTCATTATAACTGCCTGAAGCTCTATTAAGCACAGAATCATAAACATGTAGATAGAAGAGACTTTTAAAAATCTTGTAAAATTCTTCCTTCTACACAGAAGCAGAAAAAAAAGTCCATGTAATTTTTGCCATCACCTTTCACCTACTAGATGGTTTCTTCTTAGAAAAGTAGTTGATTTGCTTTTTTATTCCCATCTTGTTTATTCCTGTGCTTCTCCTCTTTGTACTTGTTCTCCCTACCAAGAAAGAAGATTAATGCTCAGCGTTAAAAATAAAAAAAATTGTAAAAAGAGAAAGAAAAAAAAAAAAGAGAGTACTAATAAGGAATGTGGATCCTTATCTTTTGCTTTCTAGGTGGTGCCTTTCATGCCTTTGGGTAAACGTAATGCAATAGATCAACCACCTCAGCTGTAAATATTCTATCCTCTTGATAATATTTTCTAGTTCTTGAAATCCTTTGGATGCAATAATGAGCTACCTGGTCTATGTCAGACGAAATGATGAAAGTGAAAAACTAGCTAAAATTAAGTTTAAGAGATGTTTAATGTAAAAACTGGAATGATTAATGGTTTTGGAAGAATGGTGTCTTTCTCTTTGTACTTCTGCTTTTATTTTGTATGCTACATTAAGTAAATTGCTTGAAAGTTTGTGAATTTACTGCAAGTGATTAAAACACAGGCCGTAGTAAGCCTGGTTTCTGTAATACTGAGTGTTTTGGCCTTGCTTAGTTAATTACTGGAAAAGTATCATAATGGTAATGGCTACTAAGTCTGCTCATTTTGGGTAGGATTTGATGACTGTTTAAAACTGGCTTGATGTTTCTAGGAGCAAGAATATTGAGAGTGGGATAGCATGAGTTTCGCTTTTTCCTTCTTTTTATTTTCCTCCCTAGCACTTATAATACTGGTGTAAAATGTATATAAAGCCTGCATATCCCAAGCCTCCCTAGAAAATCTGCAGTGGTTAAAGTAGAAGTTACATAATGATTACTGTGGGAATAAGAAATCTGAAATGAAGCAAAGCAGTAGCATAAAAGTGAAGCATTTGAAATTGGGTCAGGCTTTAGAAAACTCTTTTTTCCCCTGTCAGAAATTCTTGTGTTTGAATTCTTTAATTTCATCCCTAAAGCCCCAAGCCTTTTAGGATTCCTGGGGTTTGGGTTTTGTTTTTTATTTACTTGAACTTTAAAGGCTAAAAAAATCCCCACTTTAAAATGAACTAGCAAAAATCCCTAAACTTTGTTGCACAACTCAGGAATTGTAACTGTAAGGAACAGACTAAATTGCATGAGTCTTTTGATGAAATCATAAAAACTGGTAGCTAATATTTCAAGTGCAATTACAAACATGTCTCAAGACAGAACAGGTTTTAGTAGAAATATGACCAGATAGTTTTCTATCTGCTTTAAGTCCTCATCAGTTGTCTTAAACTACTGTTGGTGTATTTTAAGTGTTTGTCTTTAGATTTTCACTAAAAAGTTTGCAATGCAAGTTTTATCGAAACCCCAAGGAATGCCTAGAATGCATTTTCATCTGATACAACTAAAATATATCATATAATCATAAGTAAACATAGTATTTTAGGGGGAAAAAGGGAGAAGATGTTTTTGCAACATTTTATGTTGCAAAAATTGACATAAAGAACCGAAAAACAATATGTTTGTGCTTAAGCCTCTTCTTCCTAGGGGTGCAGAAATCAAGGTATTTTTTGTGAACCACTTCTGGATCATACCCAGAAATTGAACCTTCATCTGGCAAAGTCAGAATATCTTGGCATAATTTTTGCTTTTAACAAATATTATTTTTGTGATGCTGGTACTGACTGGCTGTTCTGGAGACATCTCATGCATTCTGTAATTACTGAGAAGAGAGAGTGACCTGGATTTTATAGTATGAGTTTATGTATTTGAGAATTGGCTCTGTCAAACAGCAGCACTTCTGTGAGTCAGTTAAAGTATTTTAATTGCTCAGATGAGGTTAAACCTTATCAAATTAGTCAATACTAATCTTTTTGTTAAAGTATCTACCTAATTCAGGAATTCTGAATATACAAGAATCTATATATATACTAGAATCTTCCTAGCTTTGTTTCTCATTATATCTAGTTTATTTCTAGTTGATGTCCTTCAAATATGATATGATGCCATCCCATCTTCTGTTGAAGTTGAATGTTTTCAATTTGGTCTTCTCCCTTTGAAATCAAGATGGATGCATTTATGTTTGGCACTGCCCAGCAGGCAGCTGAATCAGATGGGACAAAAAAATTACTGTGTCAGGAGTGGCTTCTGGATCTTACGGATTTTTAGTGACTTTTAGTTCTTTGGTATGTTTGGTTACTTTCCAATATTATAATTTAGCACAGTGTTTGGAGATTTTGCATAGTACATTGCTATCATCTGGACACTTAAAATACTAGTAAAAAAAATACAGGTATTAACTGCTTATATTTGTTCTTAAAAAAAAGGGGGGAGACTTTTTATAGCTAATTATTTTTGTGCTGTTGGATATAAACTGCACTTTTAAGACTGTATAAATTATCAGTTTATAAATTATAAATTGTTATGTGTAAATTTTAAATCAGTTTGCCAGGCAAATTCTTTATTCTGTTGGCCAAACACCGATCCCATAAACAGCTTTATTCCAAAATATCCATACATAAATATGTAATGACTTCTGTATTTTCATTAAAATAACACATAACAATAGCACCTATGCCATAAAAGAGATAGTAATATTGCATGCATGTGCATGAACTTGTGCCCATGGCAAGATTCCATCTTAAGAAAAGATAAAACCTAATAAATCCTGACATGTAAATAAAGCCTCTAAGACCTGGGTTTTAAGGGACAGCCTTTATTTTTCTTTAACCATAGATGTGTGATGATTAATCACCATATTTCTAGAGAAAGGAAATTCCTCATTTCTGTATTTGCTGCTGTTGAGGTTTTGGCCATCAGTATGATTGCTTTAGGCAAGCTGCTGCTTTCCTTTGCAACGGCAACATTAAAATTTAAAGAGAGATGTTTGCTTAAAAATTTCCAAACAGAACCATTAGGTTGGAAGGGGCCTCTGTTCAGGTCTCAGTTCAGACTAAGTTACTCAAGGCTTTTTGTCTAGTTGGGTTGTAAAAACCTCCAAGGACAGTGGTTCCATAACATCTCTGGACAGCCTGTTCCAGGGCTTCGTTGTCCTCCACGTGTTTTTTGGTTTTTGATTATATCTAATTGGAACTTTTCCTGTTTCACTTTATTTTCATGCTCTTTTGTGCCCACACTGTGCAGTGAAGAGCCTGGCTCTGCCTTCTCCGTGACTACCTTGCAGGTATCAGCAGGCTGTGCTTCACTCCCACAGCAAAATTTTCTCTTTTCCAGCCTTGAAGGAGGCCAGGATCATCTGGTACCCAACCATCTAAAATAAAGGAAATAAGGACAGTCTCACCCAGGGATTATTTTTCTTGTCTTTTTAACTCTTGGGTTTTCATGATTTTTTAAAATATTTCTCAAGAAATTATATTTTAAGGGCTGTCAAATAATACTAAAGGGCTAATAGGAGCAGAGGATGCGAGAGAAACATCAGAAAGGAACAACTCAGAACTTTGTGAAGCTGAGCAGAAAGGAAACAGCCTATTCAAATCCAAACCCTGGTCAAGGGAACAAACTGCTTTGAAATGTGGCCTTACAGAGATATAAGAATCTTATTGTGATACGGATACAGTGTATTTTAATGATTAAAAGTGAAATCAGAATGAGAAGGTGTTTTCAGCTTTCGAACCATGCAGTATAATAGGCTCTCCCATATTATCTGATTATCTGTTGGAAGCAGTCATGTCATTTTTTTTTTTTCTGGAGACTTTCTTGGGTTACTTTGTCAAGGCTTTGTTTAAATGAGCTCTGAGAAGTGGAGACATGTGAGATATATCAATAGTTTTGAATTCATGCTCATGGAAACAGTATGTCATGTTGTGAAAGCAGAATGGAGAAACGTATTCTGCAGGAAGCTCTGTGTGCTTTTATAAAAATGAAAGATCTTTATAATTCATTTTGCTGGCAGTTATTCTGATAACTGTGTTCATCCTTTGTTTTGAATTCTTCAAGCTGATAATGTTCAAGATGTTCTTTGGATTTACTGTTTTTTAGTACAGAGGCAAAATAGTAGAGGCACTCACTATACCAAAAATGCTTCTTTACATGAACAAAAAAATTTTTGATATTGATTAAAAGTTAACCAAGATTTTCTCTGATCCTTTATTTTTTTGAAAGCAAGAAGGGGGAAAAATCCTTTTGAGATGCTTTCTTTAACCTTCTTTCTTTCTGCTCGTAAAAATGGAGCTTTGTGTTCTTGACCTTTCTGCCCTTGCAGGCACAGAGCAAAATTCCTGTGCTGCTACTCAGTGTGTTTACTAACAAACTCTCTCACTGAAAGCATCCAAGAAATCCTCTTTGGTGCTATCTGTTCTGTATACTCATAACATTAATGTTAAGGTGATATTTTTTATCAGGCAGAATATTTGCATATATATATATATCCCTCCAAATTTACTTTCTCCTACTATCATGCACTTTAATCTTACAAAATTCTGTACTATTTAAAATATTTTAAACAGCTCTGAATGGAACAGGCTGTACCCAATCATCCCTGCCTTTTTTTCCTAGCAATTGCTGGCAAAAGTGTTTGAAATGATGTTGAAATGGAATCCTGCAGAATATTTTGACCTGAATAGGTACACAGTAAAAGCATGTGCAAAAAAAGAAGCCATTCTGTTTTAACAAATATCTCTAATTTCAGCTTGCTAGTAATGCTTGTATTGACTGAAATGCATATCTTTCTCCTCATATATCTGCAGAGGCGTTGAAGTTCATGTTCATCCATGATCTTATTAAGAGCTGCTTTAAAAGAATTTTACATTTCTTAAGTCTTTAAAAATACTTGCTCCTTTGTTCCCTCTATGGCATCATTAATTTCAAGGAGGAATAGAATTTTAAAGGTTCATATTTTAACAGGCCTTATGACTGTTTTTTTAAAACCCAAACAAAAAAGGGAACATCAGGAACAGCAGTATATTAGATATATTAGCTATGAACTCCCTAATTCTAGAGAGCTATGAATTGGCTATGGGTTTCATTTCTCAAATATAATTACTGTGTTCTAGGTGATTATTTTTTCCCAATTAATTTCATGTAATACCTTTGCAAGTCACATTTCATAAATGGAACTTCTTTATGTTCAAACTATGCTTGAACTTACAATTTGCATAATCATACTGTAAAACACTTGTAAAGAAGACTTGCTATAATTAAGCATTAAAAAAGCTTAAACTGATTTTCACAAGCTCTGTTCAACTGATCTAATGCTTGAAATTTGGAGGTGGTACTAGCAGTTGGTAGTCAAGAAAAGCTTGCATCATTTCTTTAAATTAATTAGTTTTAATTTAAAGCAAGCTGCTAACAAATGGCGATGGCTAGCATCTGATACCTTGTACTCCCAGCCCCTTCCTCTTGCCTGCTCCTTTGGCTGTAGTTAATGGTCTTGGTGAGAGGGACTGAAGCATGGTGCCCGTAGCTCACTGTGGCACGACTAAGAGGCCACATGAAGAGGGCAAATGCCAGTTTTACTGTGTGGCTGAAACTGGAGGGAGCACTTAGTGCCATGCCCACGCCCTGTGCTGCGCTGGCCGCCGGTGGCATCCTGGGTGCGGCTCCCAATCCTGTGTTCCAAGCCCTAAATGGGCTCAGACAGCGTTATCACAAAGGCTGCTTGTCTCCTCCACAGTAGCTTCTCCCAAAGGAATAAAACTGCTGAAGTACACCTTTGGTCTCTACTTTGTGAAATACCCAGGCACTAGACAGAAGGCTGAACATATTATGGTCTTCAGAAAAAGGCAAACCTATTTTTTGTCTGGGTTTGCTTTTTTAAAGCAATTATTGCCCTTACAGTTATGGTGTAAAATTCCTTCTTCTAATAAGCTTCCAGAGTAAATAGAATAAGTTCAACTCTTTTAAAATAAGCAGCTTAGCTTCAAAGCCACGGGAGGGGATAGACAGGAAAATGGTTTCTTGCTGTAGGTAATGGTGCTTGTGTGTGCCTGTGCGTGTGCTCTCGCACTTGAGCACACAGTGGGGGCACAGTCAAACATCAGTGAGGTGGGCTATGCACTCGCATATTTTAAAGATCATTTTGAAAGAAGATCTTTGTATGCTACTATTTCTTCTCACACATATGTTTAAGAAAGGAAAATCTTATTAAGGATGTAAATTCAGGAGTTCACAAACTGAGAATGCCCATAATTGACGGTGATGGATCTGCAAGAGCAGTTTGGTTCCTTCCAGTGTTTGCGTCATCCTGCAGGTTTTCCCCAGGATTTTCACAGAGTCATCCTATGTTATAATTGCAGCATTCAAATCAAATTTCAAAGGGTTAGCTCTGTCATGGGCTTAGCCATTATATTAATTACTGTAATTTCAAAAGGTTTTACAAATGTATTTTCATAAAATGCTTTCATTTCATTGTACAGATAATCTAATTTTAGGTGTCCCATTTTGAATACCTAGAACCCAATTTTAAGAGTACTTAGCAGTATAGAGCACTTGAAGCTCTGAGCATGCAGCTTTCACTGATTTCCTTCCATTTCAGCTCTGGGGGTTCAGTGCCTCTGTCATTCTGACCTAAGAGGTGACTGAGTCTTATTGGAAAAGAGGGGTATAAAATCTAGGGATGAACTGCACTAAGTATGGTGCAGCAGGTCTTGTGGATACTTATAAAGGGCTACTGTGACTAAATGGTAGAAGATTTTATTAAACCTTAGAAAAGTCATTCCTGAAACGAAAGCCATGGGTGCCCAGGTATTTTTAAGCCGGTCTGCCAATCAGTGAAGACTGAAGTTTCACTAGCAAAAAGTTGCCTGAGCTTTACACAATACATCTTTGTTCTTCCCATTAAGGGATGAAACAGGATGAAGAATGGGTTGAAAAGCACAGGGGTGGGAGAAAGACAGGCCACACACTTTTGAAGTGTTTGTGGGTAGACGTATCAGGGAGACTGCCAAGAATAAACCAGTCCATGTGGAAGGCAGCAGCCTCGTATTGGCTTAAGCTTTGCGTTGAAGATTGCAAATTTACAGGTGTCTTTATAGTAATGCTTTGACAGAGGTAATTCTTGTTAGCTCCCAAACCATCCTTTCTTACTTCTTGCTTTCCCAAAATAAAACCTATGAACTCATGCATGTGAGAGTTGGGAAATGGCAAAATTAGTGTTGCCCATTCCATCATAACAGGAAATCTCTTCTGCTCGTATAACAAGATTTTCATGTATCATTACAAGGCATTTTGCTGTCTGAAAACTTAACCTTCATAACAATGATCTTAGAGCAGTTATTAGAAATACCCTCGCTGAATCCTGATCTGTGTATTCTTTTTAAAATAAAATTAATTAAAGTGTCTGGCAGGGGGTTGCTTCATTGCCCCTTGCCTGGTTCGTTCTATGCCAAAGGCATAGATTACATATGTTTTTCTGTTTGGTTGGTTCTAATTAAATCTGTTCAGTGTCTATAATTAACAGTAACAGCAAGAGATTCAACAGACTATTTTCTGCCCTTTAAAATTTTAAGAAGCCTCCTTTTATTATTTCATTTTGCTTGGAGGAGCTATGAAAAAGACATCTGCTATCTGAAATTAAAATTAGACATCTAACAATGCCTGTGGGTTCGGGGACAGGAGAGGGAAGGAAAAAAGACAGGCAAGCCTGTGTAGCCAACACAAACTTTCCTTCTGTTTCCCTTTGCTCTTTGTTGGAATAGGATACCTGGGAGACACTAAAGCTTTCTCTTCTCTTCAATTGCCTTTATCTGAACTCTGCCGGAGTTCAAGTTACAACCAGCTCGAGATATCTGACCTTGACAGCCCGAAGCACTGCAGAACAGGTGTAGACCACCTGAGATTGCATCTCACAGGCTGGGCATTGTGAAATAACTACAATAACTACTTGTAATGTAGATTTGTACATCAATGCTGCTGTGTGAGTCAAGTCCTCATTAGAGGCCTTTATAGTCTCTTGTAATGTAGATTCAGCCTGGCAAACTGTTAAAGGTGCTGTTGGACAAAAGCTGATCTGCTCTGAAGTTATCTCCCCGTTGGAATAAATGCTTATTTGAGATGGGTCTCCTTGGTAAAGATCTGTGCGATAAGATGGCTTAGAGTACTGCATCCACTTGTGTTCCCAATGCCATTTGTTTTAGGGACCATGTATCACAATTAATGGCTGTGTTTTCAGGTGCATTTCACACAGGTTATCAGTTTTCACTTGGCTTTTTGATCCTTTCTTTTCCCACAGAGACTCAACAGTGCAGTTTCACATAGGTGTGAGTGGTTGTATGAGGTCTAAGTTACTCTTAAGCATGTTAAGCATCTTGTCTGCTTGCAGTTCTCCTCCCCTTTCCCACCCCGGATTCTGATCCCTCAAAAGCTTCCCTACTCCTTACCACATGTGCATATTTTCTGAGATGACACATTTCCTATAGGAAGCAGGTTATCTCAGGTGAGGATCATGTAGGTAAAAATGTGGGCATTTTGTGGGCATGGGATTTTTAACCTATTGCAGCATGTGTGGTATAAAGCAGAGAGATCAAACACTGTGAGATGACATTAAAAACTATTATCTCATGTCCAAATTAATCTGATATTTGTTGTTGTGGAGAAAGTGCTTATTATTGTTTGAATATTTTTGCCCCACTATCATATAACACATCATATTGTATCATATCATAACTAATGTGTTTTAATCAAGCATGTCACTTCATCTTAATTGCTCTTTTTGTATGCCTCCTTTCCTACTGTTATAAAGCTGTGAATGTCATGGTTTCATTTTGCAGAGGACAAAGGAAAAACTTTGAGCATTGAACTGCAGTCCTTGTTTGGCTTTCTTTGAGAAGATGCTGTTCTCTCAGTTGCCAGTTGAAAAGTGTTAAGTAATTTATCCTTGGGGTGGAAAGATGGACTAGATTTGGTGAGTGCAGAGAATGCAGAATCCCTCTGGCCTTCCTGAATCCCTTTTTTGAGGTACTAGAAGATGTAAGCACATTCTGTTTGTAGAAATGGCCAAGTCCTGGTGAATCCATTCCCTATCTCATAGCCCCTGCTCAGCAGACGGGGACTAAGTAGAGAAGACATCCCTGAGTGGCAGGCTGGGTACTACATAGGTGAAAAGAATGTTGTATGGGAATGGTGTGACTTGGAAGATTATAATTACATTACCTTATTCACAGGATGTTTTAAATATTGAGCATTTAACTATAGCCTTTGTTTGTCCATTTTTCATTATCTGTAGTCCCATTAAAATTGGACTTGCAGTCAGAAACATAGATGTTCTAAAAGAAGACAGAGTGCTGAGCAATGTATACTTATTGGAATATTTATTTTTTTTAAAAACTCCACAACATTTGTCATGAGTGTTAGACTCCCCATTAGTTTTTACTTTCTTTTTTTAAACTTAGGTTAAAGTATTCATGGCCTAACCTACGTTGGATTTTTTTCACATAGGGTAAAGGGAAGTGGGTAGCAGGTAAGTTTGAACTGCAGTATAGGTATACCTGTGTTATTTCACTTTTAATATCCAAAGGTCCAAATTATATTTTAGATCTGTTACATTCTGGTAGTTATTACATTCCCCTGGTAATTCTACACTAATTACTTTCAATTTCACAATATTGTAGCAACAAGAAAAAAACCTAAGTGTATCTGAGCTGCCCAACTAAAACTACAGCTTTTATGTTACAGAATTTGGCCCAAGGTAGTAGCTGCTGCTCTTACTCTTTCTGTACTGGCTTAATAGTTTTGTGGTTATTTTACTGATGCCTTGGGTTTTCAATTTTATATTTTTCAAATTCTGTACTGCCCAGTGTGTAACTCTGACGTTTCTTGTTGCCTGTTAACTTCTGCTGTCTTATGCTAAGATAACAAAGCCTCTCCAGGCCTGCTTTCCAAGGACACCCAGACTGTCCTAGGCCCAAAAAGTGTAAACCAACATCTTTGACAGGGGGGCAAGCTTGAGGAAATTACATCATTAACTGAAACTTTAATTGGAGAATTAACCCTGATATGCAAATGGACCAAACTTATAAAAGGGTGAAGAACTCGTGACCTGTTGTCCATCTTGGGATCCATTTGAGCAGTAGCCTCTGGACACCCAGGGTGTACCTTTGAACGCCTTTTAAATAAATACCTACCTTTATTCCTTACTCCTGTCTAGTCTCTGTTTTTAGGTAGCCATTTAAGGCATCATCACAACTTTTCAATTGTGTTTTAGTCTTGCATTCAGGGAATTTATGACATTTCAGTCTCAACTCAGATTTTTCATTAACAAATAGCATTTTTCAAGTGTGCAGAGCAAAAAAAGTGTGTGGTGATGTAATATAAATGAGGATCCTGTGTCCATGGAATACGTATCCCAGTTGCTTTATTTCAGCTGAGTTTTCTTCTGAGAGCTTTAGGCTGAGTGTGCCATCAGCAAAATGGGCGCCTTAGGTGAGCATTTGGATATCATCTTCTGTTTTAGCTTCATCCAAAAGGAGCCCTATTCTGCACAGCACTCCATGATGCAAGCCGGAAGCTCAGAGAGGGATGATGGGGAGGTTTACTTCAAAAGTATGATTTGGATCAGTCAGTGTGAACATTAAGGTGAGGTCCCCAAGTAAGAAGGTGGTCAGTCAAAAATCTGTTTTATTAAGGTTAGCAAAAGCCCATTTTGTTTGAAAAATGAAGTGCTCCGTTACCCTCTGCCAACTGTGGGTGCTTTATCCAAGCATGTGCTTTCTCACTTTAGCAACCCCCAGTAAGCCTGAAAACATCATTCTGCTTGGTAACATGTTCATCACAAGATGGGTGAGGAATGCAGGAACAGAGTGGTTTCTATGCAGTTACAATTTGTATGCAGTTGCTTCTTAATTAGTGAGTTATAGAACAGAATGATTTTTTTTAACAGATCCAATGTATTTTTTAATGCTGTAGTCCAGAAATGTGACTGAGCAAGAGACATAAAAATGGGCCCTTGGTAACAAATGCCACGAAGTTGGTAAATTGGTAGCACACCTGGTAGGGCTGATAGTCATCACGAGTTTTCCTCTCCTAGGTTTAATGGCTGCTGTTCTTTAGAAAGCAGTGACAAGTGGTCTGTTGTGAACAGCTTAATGTTAGCATTCAGCCCTTTTTTTTTTTTAAAAAGAAGCTCTTTGGAAAAGAATAAAATACTCCAATAGAGAATTAACTGGATGTTTCCTAGTCAGATGAGGTATATTTGGAGGAAGCATCTGTAAATCAGTCCAGAAAAATTAGCTGCAGTCAAATGACTAGAGAGATGTGGGCAAATATCACATATGCTCTGAGAATCTTAAGGCTTGCCCGCAGTTAAAAATTCCTCTGGAATTGTTACTGTCTGTATCTGTAATGGCTGCTGGCAATCCTGCCTAACACAGATTTCATGTAGAGTTCCCATAAGAGCAGCAACTACTGAAGTCTCTGCTCACTGGAGGAAGTTTCTCCCTGAGGCCATGCTTTCTAGTGAGCAGTAATCCACAGTTTGAGGTGTACTTTATGCATAAGGGAAAAAAAAATTTTTTTGTACAAGTTTGTAGGTCAGATGCACAGTCCCACTGGTTGGTCAGTTCATGGTGTTTTAGCTGGGAGATGTGCTTTAAATTATTATAAACATTATTCATTCCCGTCTAAAAATAGAGAGCTTTCTAGGACAGAGAAAAGCTTAATTTCTTCTGGTAGAACACTTTTCTTGGCATAATTAGATAAGGGCAGTGATCAGGGAAGGTTATATTTCTGGTTTGATTGTTCCTTTGCACCTGGTCTTTGTTGGACTGTCACATATTACTCCATAAAAACACCTTTGATTGTGATGGAAAAATCCTCAGAAACTTGATGTTAAGGGATTTTATTTAATTCAGTTTAAAGAAAAATCTAAAAGAACACATTGTATTTGGTGTGTTTTACTCCACTTTGAAATCTCTTTAATGTTATTAGAGTTCTCTTACTAATAAATCTAGTTTAAAATATTATTATGATTTGAGTTAAACATTTTTATTTTATTGTGTTTTGCTTTTGAGTGACTTGATTCGTCTTACTATCATATTTTTAAAAGAACGAAACCTCTTCTCTTCTCTTCTCTTCTCTTCTCTTCTCTTCTCTTCTCTTCTCTTCTCTTCTCTTCTCTTCTCTTCTCTTCTCTTCTCTTCTCTTCTCTTCCTATACAAAGCAAAACCTCCTACCTTTTCCTAGGTATCTCATACTACCCATCTTAGCTATATTTGTCATAACAAGTATTTGGTAAAAATCAATGTTCCTGGGTTAAAACTGGAGATTAGGGAAGACAACATATTGTAAAAACATAGAAAAATTGTCAGAGGAAGGATTACATTACACGAAGGATTTTATCAAAATATATTAAATAGTTAGGGAAAACAATCGTGCAGTCACTCCTTGTTAAGGCTAATTTTAGCTCTTCTAGTTAAAACAGACATTTCTTTTATGGGTAGGAATAGATTTGAGGTTTTTTCTGTGTTATGCTTTCTTTTGTCCTAAAGCCAGCAGTGAAGTCTGGTAGCACAGGGTGCATCAGTGCAGGTACAGAGACTTGGGGCTTGGGTTTATGGGGCATTTTGGTTGGGGCTTTTTTTCCCTAAGCTGGTCAGAGAAATGTGACTTTTCCCAGCTAAGTCAGTTTTCTGAGCTATCAGACCACGTGGCAACACAAGCCCTGTGGTGATAGTGGGGGGTACGTGGGGCAGGGAGGATGACACCCACCCACTCCTCTGGTTTGGCAAGGGATAGTTACTCCTTACAAGCAGCATTCTCTGAAATTGTGTCATTGCAGTTTGTCTGACACTTCCTCGTGGTGCTGATCCTCACCAAAGACTCCTCTCCCTTTGGAGGTGTTGCCTTTGCATAACATAACATTTACCTGTTGCTGCCTATTTGGTGCGAATAATCCCTGCAAAGGGGTTAATGAAAAGAAAATAAAACCAGGTTTTGCTGTCACTCTCTGCTTCAGAATTCACAGACATGAATTGTTCAGCAGCACTTGAAATGCTGAATGTTTGAGTCCCTGGAGGTGATGGAGTAGATGCTCTTTCAAACTGATTTAATTGAAGGTCTTTAACTCCTTCAAGGGTATTGATGACTCTGCTCATTTAGTCACTAGGCATGTGTTTGTTATATAATGATACTTTTCTTTTATTCTTAATTTCTTAAACTTTTGGGACGTTACAAAATGAGAGAACAAGAGGAAAAGATTCTCTGATGGAATCAAATGAATATCTCTCCAATCCAAGGACATTATTTTTAAGTAACTTGTTTCTTGGCTAGGCAGGAATGTTTTTGCTATTCCAAAACTGGTGTTCCCATGGAAGTCCAGCAGAATTTAGTGTTTTATCATCAATGGACCTTCTGACGGTTACATTGTTGTTTGGTGGTTGGGGTTTTTGTGGTGTTTTGGTTTTTTTTGTTGTTTTGGTGTGGGGGGGTGGTTTTGTTTATTTTTTATTTTAATTAATTAAATTTTTTTATTCCCTCTAGGAAATTTTTTCCATTTGTTAGAGAACTATCTGAAGAAATAACCTTCTTTTTTGAGCTGTAATATGAACTGTCACACTGTGTGTATTAGAAAAGGTATTCCCAAGAGGTTGTGTGGATATGATAGAGTTTGTAAAATGTTAAAGTCTTAAAGGATATTAAAAATAATTAGAGATACTTAATTAAATTAAAGACCAAAATTTAAAGCCACAGCATCAAAAATTAAAACCTTGCTTTTTTCCCCATTTCTTAAGCTTCAAGACATTAATTCTCTAGAGTGTAGACTGGTAGGTATAATTACATTGGGGTAACAAGACAAAGGGATGATGCTGTCAGAATTTATTTCCTGCGAAGTTTAGAATAATCTGATATTCTAACCTTAGTAACTGTTTTCTCTGGCTACCTGTACTACTTACATTTAAATAAACCAGTCTTACATCTTGCTTTATATTCTGAAAGAAAAGCAGCTTTATGTGTTGCATTGCACCCAGCTGATAAGCCTAACCATTAGCCTCAGGCGTGTACTTCTCTTCATTTTTCCTTCCTCTAGTTTATTGGGAACAAAAGTCATATGGAAAACTGGATGATTAGAAGCATTTCCAGCTGTGTTTAAGTCTGTGTGCATGTCATGCAGAAATATCATTTAGACTTGCATAGCACTTCATATCCAAAGCTTTGAAAATGGGTCAATATCCTCATATAGCAGGTGGTAAAACTGTTACAGGAGAGGGGAATCGACCAGTGCGAGGTTTCACAGGGAAAGAGTGATGAGGAAAACCCTGCAGGACAGACCTTCAGCCCCATACACTTCCTACATTTGAAACTTGGATAAGAAGAGATAATACCTGTGCTTTGTGGTGTATTTAGGAAGGGCAGTGCAGCTTATTTTGCTGGGGAGGTTGGGGGTGGTTGGAAGATGAGACTAAATTTAGAATTTGAAGTCTTTGGCTGTTGGGTGTCAAGAAAATTGTGGGGCCAATTGTATTCTGACTTAGAGTTGCTGTGACAACACTTACCTGGACATTATAAACCCTTAATTTTAGTTAATATTTTACCCCAAAAGTGTGATATCTTCAAAAATATCAGGAAACTTGCCACGGTATGACTATATTGCCTTGACTTACTTTTTCTGAGTAGGGATCTCTTTTTGTCATTTAAAGGGTAATAATGTGGTTAGAAAGACAGGGTAATATTGCAGCATTATTTTAATTTCTAAAACATAAGAAGTCCGAAAGGATCTATAATCCTTTTATGCCTGAGCTCAGCTCTGTTCTTTACAAGCCAGTGAGGAAGATGTGGGGAGCTTGTTGTGAATCCTTGATCCAGGGATGAATTGTGTAGGACTGCATTAGAGCTCCTGTGGATGTGATAGGTCACTCTGTCCTGGTGTTCTCCCTTTCCCTTGCTACCATGTAACCTTGGATACACATCCTTTACCTACCTCTCTTTTCCTTGGGCTGAGCACAGGAGAATGGCTTGTACAGGAACTTTTAGCACATCTATTAACAAGGTCTCAGCATGGGAGAAACTCAGGATTGCCTCTTTTAGGCCTAAATTTGTAAGACTCTCAAGTTTCCCAGGCAGTGCAAAATGCACTAAATAGAGCAGATAATTTTATTATATATTTTTGAGGCAGTAAATCTGTTTAGTTGATATGAATATAGCTTTTTTTGGCATGTGTTTTTGTTCCCAAGAACCTGTGCATCTTACATAGATGGAAGTGTTGGATTTAATCCCTCTCCACCAACTGTTGGATATCTCATAACTTGGCTGCCACCTAAGCAGCTAAATAAGTTATCTGGATAATATCTATATTCTATTCACAGGTCAGGTGCTAAGCATTGTAGAAAATTTGGCTGTATGATAGAGGTTTCTGCAGACAGCCAGAGTCAGGAATGCTTTGGTTTTGTTATGGTTTTTGGAGATTGGTTTTGTTGTTGTTTGCTTCCTTTTTAAAAAAAAAATCTAAGCATAAAATCCATATGAATTTTTTTAAAATAGTATAACACTTTTGACCTGTGACTGAAAGCAGATCTTTGTTATTATCACTGTACTAGAATACATAGCTATTGTCATTAATTGGCAGAGAGCAGTAAAACAACGCTCAGCAATTTGTAATCCAGGAATATGGCTGTTCCATTAAGGATAATAAACTGTCACAGTTCAGCACTTTGACGACTTTGAGAGCTGGCAGGTGCTGGAGTATCTTGTGCTAAGGTACTTCATTTATAACCTTCATGCCTGAGGTTATAAACTGCATGCTTTATATATCAATAGCTTTTATGTGTGATAGAGGTGTGTCTTAATATGGATTTCTTCTGTGGCAATTTCATTGTTCAGAAGGAAATAGAAGTCTGTGAGTGACATTTCATAAATGGATTCTCTGGGGTTTTGTGGCCCTAAGAGCAGATGCTGAACTTTTTGCTGAGTTTCAGCCACGTTCTGTTGCTCTTTGGTGTACAGTAAGTCAGCCTTCCGTGCTCTGATTGTATCTGAATTTCAGACCTGAAAAAAATAATGTCAAGGTAATGTCTTTTTATAGGTAGATAATTTGTCAACAGTGCCTACTTGTGCTTTTTGGAATTATTTTTGTTTGCTTCCTTTTTACCAATAAGGCCATTATGAGAGCTTGAAGGTAGTTTTGCAGTAGCTCCCCTTGCTTGTTACTCAAATATATTATGTTCACTTAGACATTCAGTTTGGGAGGAGTATTTGAGTGATCCAAATGCCTGTGCCCAATGTTGCTTTTTATGGGCAGGAGGGCATGGAAGAATATTCATAAAATCAGGAGCTTTGCAGAGGCTTTGTCAGCCTGCAGTAATATTTTGCATGGCATACTCAGAGATCATAGGTGACCTAAATGAATAATGGGTCTGACCCATTAGTAACTCCTTGGACTATCATGACAGTCCATGTGAAAATTCTCCTTTCACAGTCAAGGTGTGTCCCTATGTCAGGACGAAGTTTTCTTACACATATGACTAACAAAAACCTCTCAGTAAGAGTCTCGAATTTTTTGTTTTCTGGTCACAGGCTGTACGTGTGAATTCCCATCAGTTTGTTTAGGAAGGAAGCCTTGATATGACTGAGTGACCTTTCACGAGATAGTGAAGGTAGCTGTGCGTGGTTTGTCTTAGGTGGCTACGTGATAAATGCAACATCCCATAAACATCTTTGAAGTTTCTCGTTCGGCATGGATGGAAAGGACAACCTTCTTATGGGTGGTTATGTGAATTGCCTTTAATATGCAGTACCTCTAAGACAAGCAGTGTTAAATTAGTAATGCTTTGTGTGTGGTTAATGAATATTCCAGTCATTAGAAAGGAGCAGCATATACCAGCCTTCTTTTGTGGCACATCACGTTGAAAAGGACCTGTTGAGTGGTTACATTTGGGCTTCTTCCTTGACATATTTGATTTTATGCATGGAATCTTGGAATTAGGACAATGTGACTGACAGAGAAGTCTGTTAGGAGGCAGAAAGACATTTTTTCAGGAACAGAGGAAGATGGATTTGAAGAAAGCTAAAGTCAAACCAGAAGAGTTGTCATGTTCCCTACTCTGTGTAACTGGTTTAGGTGCTTCATCTGTCTCTGTAAAGTTCATCATCTGTGAAACACTTGAAATGCAGGCATAGCCCTGACAAACTTTTATAAAATCTGTTGTGAACTGCTGCTGGAAAGCTTATAAGATGTACATGCAAAACTTTAACTAATCAAGAATTTGTATTTAAAAGAATAGCTTTCATTGTACTGGTATTTTGTTTGCTTGGTTTTTATAGTTGTTAGTTTTGGAGAAAAGAGGTGTGAGAAAGTTCTTGACTCAGAGGAGAACAAATGGTTTATATTGCAGGAGGTGTTTACTCACTTTAATTTTTGGATTAATTAAATGGGGGCCAAGCCTCTGGCAGGCAACTGTAGTGATTGAAATGAAAACCATAGGGTAGGCCGAAAAATTAATGCAAACTGACTCTTTGAGTAGAGTAGTTGAACTGTGATGTTTTGAATAAAAGTGGCATTGATATTGCATTGCTTCATGAGTACCATAAATTGAACTGAATCAAAGCTCCTGTAAGGTCTTTATTACCTATCTTCTATATCTTGTCTGACAGACCATGGGCAAGTGTGCAATGTCAGCCAAACTTGAACCAGTCACGCACGAATTCTCAGGATCAGAGCTACTCAACTAGTCTCGCTCTCCTTTGTACCAGTTTTCCTTGAGCTGCTTACTTCTCTCTCTCACTGCAAAATCTTTTGCTGCAGTTAATCTGATACCCTTGTGTAATCTAAATAAAGCTTTATTCAAAAGGCTGATGTGACAAATGGCAGTTTCTGTCTCTTACACAGTTTGACCCCACTGGTGTTTTTGTGGCCTGGTTATGTTTTTGGTAGTAAGCTGAAGTATTTGCTCCTGTTCCCTCACCTGGGGTGTTTGCCTGATTGCTTTCTATTTCTGTAAAAAACTATATGTATATGTTTAGCTATATTTTATCAAATAACATTTTAAAAAAATAAAAAAGATGACATAACTAGAATAGAAGTTTGTGACATGATTGGATTTTCTGTCTTCCTCTTTATTTAAATGGGATCTGGATAACATGATCTGTATTTGAAACCCTGATATGACTAGAGGTGTATTTAAGAACTTTCAAATGACTTTCACCATCTATGCTGCTTAATTATTGCATCTAATTCTTTCACTGACACGTCAGCCATTACTGGAGTCTCCACAGTTAAATTAGGGAACCTTATTTTGTTTCTCTCTCTGGGTATGAACTGTCACTGTGGTGAAATTCCTTCAAGTTGAATAAATTCTAACATTAGAATTTATTATTATTAGAATTTACATATTCTACGTAACAGGGTAACGATTTGTCATGATCTTGGGGATTATAATGTCTGAACAAAAACTAGAAGAAAATTGACAGTTTTGTTTCAGCGTTTAAAGTGAAACACTGCAAATAAAATGTAAATTGAGACTGATACAATAGAAAAAATTCTGCTTTCATTTATGCTAATAAGTTAAAATTCTCCTTAGATAATATCTATAGTGCAATTTTAACAACTAAAAACCACATTTATAATTATCAGAACCTTTGAATAATAATTGTCTTACACATGATCCTTAAACTTACAGTTACATTACTTCTACACTCCTAGAGGCAACTGTGTCCAACAACATTTAACTGCTTCAATTTTCACATATTCACTTTGAGGGGAACATACCAAAACAGAAAGAGGCTAGCATCCCCTTTGTATGTTTTCAGCTTGTTCTGTGTCTTTGATCAGAGTCTCTTTAACACTGAATCACTTTGCACTGAATTTCTTTAACACACACCTGAATAGTACAAAGAATTCAGTAAGTAGGTCTCTTTGCCCACTTAATGCCTTCAAAGATTTGAATATAAAACCATTTGGAAAAAGATCTCTGAATATGGTAGAGAAATTTTCTTAACTCTGAATGTACCTAAACCAGATGGAATATCATTAAAAGGATTTATTTAATTTTGTCTCATATTTATTTTCTATTAGACCCAACATACTCCGATTTTCTTTTTCCTTGCTTTCATTACTGCTTTGACTTCAAAAGCAAGGCTCATTATATTGCAGAAAGCAGTACCTCATTATTTCAGTAGCAAACCAACATCACCCAGAAGTTAAATAATGCTCTATCTTATGTCTGTATTCTCTGGAAATTGGTGATTCATTTGATTCATTGGAAATTGTCCAAATCCTTGCTGCTTTCCTGTGAGCACTTGGAAGTTTTTTCACTGTTCTCATTTGACAGTCTGTTGCAAGTTGCTCTAATTTAGTGAAGGTCATATTTAAATTTAGCAGTGTCCGCCATTAAAACCTGGGTAATGCTGCCCCATTTCCACTTGGGAATGCTCTGGTGAAAACTACATTGATGTACCTGTGGTGGGCAGTGACAGCAGCGCATCTCTCACAGTGTCCTATTTAGACAAGCTCTTCCATGAGGTGCTCTGGAGAGTTATGTAGGGCACCTTGGGATGAGCTAAAAAACCAAAACAATGTATTTGGGATTATCCTAACCCATTTATTTGTTCACCTTTTCTAAAAGCCTGGTCTTTTTGAGTTCCAGAATTGACTGCTTAAGAAACAAATTACTTTGTTACAAATGGAAATGAGACCCCAAGCAAAAGCTTTCTCCCTCTGTCAGCTAGCTAGAGAGGAACCAGTTGGTTTTACATAACATTTTAACATGCCAGTCCTTTGGACCATATTAAAGATCCTGAGCACAAAAACTTGTGTGTGTGTGTCTGTGTTTCCGCCACGTGTTATGGTGTCAGAAGCACTGTGTGGAACTCCTGGCAGGCTAATTTATAAAGTCAGCATTAGGACAGGTTAGTAATTACAAAGTGCTGCCTAATACCATGGGTGACGGCAGAGTTGGTGATGGAGAGGAGCTCTGCCCTATGGAGTGCCAGCCCTTAACTCTCAGCACTCTTAGCATGAGACAGAATGATTCTCCTTCACTGAGTGTATTGGATATCTAGGCAAAATCTGGAAGCAGAAAATGTAAAGTACAATAATTAAAAATAATTATTGTACTTCACATTTTTTAATAAAAATTATTGGAATTCATAAAAGACAGTACAGTAATAATGCAAATATTGTTGTGGCCATATCTGAGGCCCCTGTGGGAAAGTTCAAAGTTAATTAACTCACCTTAGGAGCTGGAGCTTTACAGTATCTTTAATCCAAGTTTAGGGACACAAAATTTGAGTGGTTTTTGGAAGAAGGGAGAACTTTAGGGAGGGACAGGTATTTGAGGTGAAAACCAGTCCTTTGCTGCTATAAGTACAAGCCTGTCCTTAGACTTTGTTTGTTTAAAAACTGAGGCGGGTCTTGGAAGGGGATGAAAGCTCAGACAGTGCCCTATTGTGTGTGCCATGAGATGTGGATTCTGCTTGTTCTCGTCTATGCTTCAGCAAGAATCAGGGAGATACAGATGCTGAGGGGAAAAAAAGGATTTTTCTCAAAGTGAAGTAATTGCAATAATTGCACTTTTGCAAGTATCAAACCTGTTAGGTTCCTGTACAAAGGCTGTGTGTTTGAACAGTTCAAGAATGTTAAATGGGCAGAGTTCATTGGAAGAACATAATTTAGGTCATCTGAAAGACCTAAAACACTAATGAACCCCTGTACAAGAGGCATGCCTTAATGTGTTGGAGGAAGGTATTCAGAATGGAAAATTCTGGGCAGTGTTTATGTATGAAAAGAATCTGAATAATTTGGGCTTTGTTTTTGCCACGTGTGTAAAAGGAGTGTGTGGATATTATTTTCACATTGTTGTTAAAGTCAACGTGTTCCAGCAACTTTATCACAATCTATTACAAAAACACTGTATAATATGAGTCCAGGCTGGTGTAGAAACTGCAAGAATGCTCATGGAGAGATAAAATTCCCCTTTCACTAATGATTTCAGCACAGCAAAGTACAAGTTCAGTCCGTGGGAAATGTTTGTGTCTTGGGGTATTTTTTGGTCTGAAGCCATGACTTTCAAAAGAACTTGATGAGAAGGTGTAAATCTTAATAATACAGACTTCCTTGTTTATTTTTTAAGTTTATATATCCACTGAGGTCAGGTCCTTTGCTGAAATTTAAATCGATCAGGAACAAATGAGTTCTAAAATTCAAGGGGCAGAGCTTTTTTTTTTTTACCTGAATTGAGCAGCTTTATTTATTATTAACGATGACACTTATTTCAGTGTCATACAGTTGTTTTGAGGTGTCAATGTGCAACTGTGGTTTAAAAAAGCTTTGGTAGGTCAATTCTCACCCTTGTTTTATTAAATATATCTCTGGTTTTGCATGTAATTGAAAAATATATCAGTACTTGTCCCATGGTAGGTGCCAGAAGTTTTTATTTTGTGTGAAATTGGCCAACAGTGCAGGTTAGAACATGTGATTTCTTTGTAAATAATTGATATTTTAATAAAAATTAAAAAGTGACAATCCCTTATTATCCAACTCAAAACCCCCACTTATTTATCAATTCATCCATTCAGATGTGAAAAACTTCTCCTATTTTTGTTTGTGTTTGATTTGTATTATAGGCAAAGTGACAACACTCATGCGTTGAAGCAGGAATCAGTTGACTTGTATATTTTGCATCTAGTTATATAGACATAAAAGTTTTATTTGTATGAAGTAGTTTTATCTATGGGAAGAAGCGTTGACAATTCTGTGACTTTTGTTTGATATTTGTATGGCAATTGTGTAGTTTACAGGATCCTTGGTAAACTGATACTACTGAAAGCACTGAATGTTTTCAGTTTTAATGCAAGTCAAAGCAAAGTTACTTAGTTAAGTTGTTTGCTGCTTTGTCTTTCAGCAAGAAGAATCTGTGATACAGACAGACAATGAGTAAATATGGTTTTGATCACGTCTCCTAAATAAGAAGCTGAGAGACTGAACTATAGCTCTGCCTTGGTGCTGTTAAAGGCTTTTGTGTTGTGTCAGCTTTGCATGTATGATGAAATCTGTTCGTAGTACATAAAAACGCACAAACCATATTACTGAACTGCAAAAACCCCACTGCTGATACTTCAAAGAAAGCAGCAGCTGTCAACCAGTTTTAGCCACGGTGCTTTTGAATGCCTTAATCCTCTTCCCAAACAGAAGAAGGCAGAGAGAGTGCACTTTCTTTATTCACCTCCTCTTCTGTTTTTTTGAAGTGTTGGTAGCAAAATCCAGAAGCTGTGTTCAGCAGCCATCATTGCATGGCACAAGACATCATTTTCTTTGCATCTGATCTGGACATTTCAGTCCTTGTGTGCTAAGCCCTTTCAAATGTACTTTTTATTAAAGTTAGAAATTACTCACATTGTGTTTATTCCCAGGTGCTCAAAGTATCGAAGTGATTATTCAGTTATACTTCATTTTCATTTCAGTCTCCTTCAGACTGATATTCTTTGTTCCCTTTTAGTTGCTGAAGGGGTGTATGTTGGGATTGTACTCAGGACCTGAGTTACAGGAAACACGTCTACAATTAGCACTAAATATATTTTACTTTATGTGACTTCCACATTTTCAGATTATTTTTTAACAAGTTTTTCCTGACAATTGTTACAAAATAGCTTCCCTAAGAAGTGAGCAAGATATACTACAAATATAAGTTTAATCTGTTAGGGCTGTTTTTAAGGTGTGTATGGTGCAGTGTCCTGTCTCCAAAGCGGGTCATGGCAGAGGTCAGGGGAAGGATATGAGAACTGAGCAAAAAAGCAGTAATGCTTCCCTCTTATACCTTCCTGTCTCAATAGCATTTCACAAGTTAGAAGCTGTTCTTAGGACTGAAAAAATTAATACAGTTTTTTCTTCTCCACTAATTTGCCTAATCACTTTCCTTAACTGCATTTTTTAATAAACATGTATAAACACATTTCAAGGGAATAGCATGTGCAAAATTTTTACATTGAACCAAGTTATCAAAGTTATTGGAAATAAAAGAATGAGTTTTATGTATTGGGTTTTAAAATTGTTTTTTGTTTATTAGCCACTGTCTTGCAAAGTGAATTTGCAGTGCAAAGTAATCCCAACAGAGGAATGAAGTACACAAGTGTAAAGCTGTCAGGCTACAGCAATCATTAATCATCTGTCTAGATAAACTAATGGGAAACGATTTTAAGTCTTTGCTCACCTCTAGCGTCTCAGACCTAAATTACTTTGCTTGCTGAAATAAATAAGCAGATAGAGTAAAATTTAATGTTTTAAGAATCCCTTTGTGTTGTCCTATTTACCCAAATAGAATTTCAAAACTGCAGTAAAAAGTGTGTCAGCCAGGATCGTACCGAAAGGCAGATTAGAGAAAATGGCATTTGATGACAAGGTTTGGTATACTTAGAAATGCTCCTGTTATTAAAGTTGCTGCTGTGCCAACTACTCCTACACTGGAGTCTCCTAATTTGTGTGACATGCTATCTGTCCCAACACACAAGGAAGATCAGAGATTACATGCAATAACTCCAGTCCTACTTCCGTTGTCAGACAAGGATCTTCTAGCAGTGGCATTACCTTCTTATGGTTTACTATTGCAATCCCATTTTCCCTTCCCTCTTCATTAATACTTATTTTCAAAGTCCTCAGTTTGAAATGCCATCTCTTTACATCTTGAAGCATTGCTCATGAGGAAAATAATGCCAAGAGAGAAAATGTGCATTTAGCATTGTGGGATGTTCATGACAATCTTTTCCTTCCTCACACTGAGTAAGAGGTCATTGGTTTGCTTTGCTCTTGACAGAGCACAAATAAGAAGCCTCAATTCAATGAAAAATTGAGGTCCTACCTCATCACGATGCAATCAGTCATTGGTAGTTTCAGTGGAATATGTGTTCCTTGACCAGCTGTGCAACAGGCAAAGGAGTTTGTGTGGGCTGCTGTCCCAGTGCTTAGTGGGTAATGCTGGGACATCCACAGCTGTGTCCAGACACCTCTCAGGTCATCAAAGAGCTGCAGAAACTGAAGGGCAGTTTCCAAGTGTCAATAATCTCTGGGAGGGGGAAGGTATCTCATGTTAGTTTATTCTTTCTTTTAATTTCTTCCCACCTGCCCCACAAAGGATCATGTGCATGCAGTATAGTCTTACAAAGTAGAGTTATGTTACTTTGAGGTTTGTAATATCAGAAGGAAAAATAACCTTAAAAGATCCTGATTTGTTTTTAAATGATGAATTTTTATTTCAAACATTAAAATAAGAAAGCGGTAGGTATGTGGTATGATCTGCTCTTGCTCATTCTATGCTGTATTGCTCAAATGCTACCGTAGATATTAGTGGATCATTTTCCGCTTTGATTTTGATGTTTATTGCCCTCTCAGTGGCTGAGTTTGTTATACAAACACCAGAAAAGGTTCTTCCTCACTTGACCTATGATTTCATGTAAATGGCATTATTATATATTTCTTTTTTGTTTTTACAGGTTATTGAATCACTAGGGATTATTATATATAAAGCCCTGGACTATGGTTTGAAGGACAATGAAGAGCGGGAATTAAGTCCTCCACTGGAGCAGCTTATTGACTACATGACTAATGCCACAGAAACAGATGGGAGTAGGGATGAAGGATATGATGCTCTGGACGAAGGAGTGGAGGATGACGATGATGACAAAGAGGAAGTTGAGGCCATTCACTCCTATAAAGATGTCATGAAGGTACAGTAGCAGGCAGTTTATATGATAGTTCTGTCAATGAGAAAATCAACTCTGTTTTCTGTGTTATTGTTCTCTGTGATACTGACTGTGTCATTTTCTGATTTCCCTAATCCTTCTATATGGTTTGCTTGTGAAAATTACATGCAGTAGTATTTTAAGTTTGACAGTAGGCATCAGAAAATCCATGATCCACTTTAGCATTGGATGTGCCATTAATATCACAATCTGATTTAATCCCTGCAATGGATAGTCAGCCTTCCAGAGTAAACATCTCTTGAATTACTTTGTGTACTCTTGGATACTTCATGGTGTGTTTCAATTAATTCACCTTTTCATTAGCAGGTTATTAGTGTAATTATTTCTTATCAGATCCTTTGCTTGCCACCCTTTCCTCCTGAAGTACAGGAGTGCTTTTATAGGAGTAGCTTATTTGTATGGAGTGAGTCAGGACACAGTATTTCATTGGTGATCATTATGGTTGCAGTTCTTGACCTGAGTTGTGAAATTTAGAAATACAGCTTATGAATTTTAATTGTGACAAGTTCTTTAATGTTATCTGGACTACTGTGAATAATCATTTAAAAGTGTTAACCCTCTGTCTTCCACAGATTAATCTTCTGTGCATGTTTTAGAGCTCAATGAGGGGTAGAGAGAGACAGACAGAGGTATTAATAAGCATGGTTGCAAAAAAAAATGTATAATTGGCTTAACTCATAAATAATCTGAGAATTTAGTACGGGTTAGAAAACGTTATGCTAACTTTCAGGGGATTGAGCTCTTTATAGAGCTCTTCATAAATGCAAGTCGTATCTAAGTGCACCACAGAAATTAAATGTCATGGTGGAAGCTGAGACTAGAAGAATGTCCCAAATAGCCCATCAGAGCACATTAGCATTCAGAAAAAAGACCTCACTGAAACCCTTCAGTTCTGCTGGGTTAACAGTAGAGAGAAACTCCTAGGAGACTGGAGAGGGAGTAACTTTGAGATGCTTTTGCTTTCTCCTTGCATCAGAAGTAATGCTAAATGCTTAATGCCTTTGTTTTTGTTCCCTCCCTCAGAGAAGTAGAGGCCAGAGGGAGAAACAAATGAAGTGGCCTTTTGCTCCCCTGTGATGGGGTGGGCCTGGCTGGCAGAAGTGCTCTGCCCTTCAAGCCCCTGCCACCCTCAGCCTTGCTGAGTCGGTGCCCTCGCTGCGCATAAGTGCTTTGCTCTCTCCTCCCTCTGCCGCTCCCTGACACCCAGTCACCTGCTCCAGAGGGGGCCAGCAGCACTGCTTCTGTGACTTCATCTTAGTAAACTGAAGTTCAGCTGTCATTTGTACATCATCTGAACTTCTAGTCCTCCATTCCTTGAAATTCTCTTTTATTTCTGTTGTTGCTTTTGCTTAAATTATGTGCTACAGGCTCAACTCTGCAAATTACCTTTATTCTCTACTCAGTGTTGTTATTGCATTGACAGTACTAGAATGGCAGCCATCCTGCCATATTTTTGACATGAGTGCAGATTTGCAAGATCTTTTTTTCTTGACTAAATACCTTCTTAGGGTTAAGATAATCTTTTGCATGTGGCTTTCTCTTTCTTTTTTTTCCCCCCAGCAGTGGTAAAATGTTAGAGGCTACACCCTTATTTACCCAGTGACTGTTGCACAACAGTAGTGTGCAGTCTTGTGACCATGAGGCTCAATTATTTTAAGTCCTTCTTGGCAAGACTCACTATGCAGCTTTTTCCTCCACAGTTTGTAGTGAATGCTGAAGCAGGTTTGCTCCTTGAATTGAGAACTGTTGTGCTTGCCTGCCCTGCATTCTCTGCATCACAAGCTTGGAAGATGGTAGAGATGGCCTCTGTGCTACTAAAACTGATTTTTAAGGTTTTTAACTATGTAGTCTCCAGTCTGGAAATTATTTTGTCCTTGAGAAAAAATATATGGTTTGTCCTTCTCCAAAAACTGTCATTGTCTGGTTCAAGGCCTGCCTGCCACTAAGACTGAATTTTTCACCATTAATCACTAATTTGGGTGAACATATTTTGTGAATAAAACACAGAGGTAGTTAAGATATGTGTCAGGTTTTTCTGTAAGGTGAAGTAAGCAAGGTCAATCCTGAATCCTCCTCCTGGCCTGGAAAATGCTAAGTAATGTGGCAAACACTGATTCCCAAGAACTGGGAAAAGGGTAAGTGCTAAATAGTACTGCCAAGATCATCATTGGCAAAGCCCAGGGGGAAGACACAGACAAGCTTTTGTGCTGCTTCTTGGTATATTTGGCTGATTTAGCTTCTAATTTCCTTGGCAGGACCAACCTGCTGCCCAGACTTGACCTACTGTTTTTAAAAGTGCATCTGTGAAGAGAGGAGACATTGGTTGCCAGAAGCTTTTAGTCTTTGATATATTTCCGTTGTGTCAGCCCTGCTGCAAATGAAGGGAGAAATGGAGACAGTAAAGACTGGACATTTTCAGACAGATGCTTTCTTTGTTTGAGTCCCTCTCCCCTGCCCCATCCACTGTGTGTACACACCAAGCACGTATGGTACAGGAAATCTGTACATGTCAGGAGTGCCAGGTTCGCTCTGCATGTACACAAGATGCAAGTGTACATACACAGTAATCCTGAGGGATCAGGAACACATCAGGCTGACAGCACATGTACACCTTGAGAAGCCTTGGTCAACAGAGAATATAGACAAAGAAAGCCTGGCATGCTGGGCAGTGTTGGGCTTGCTAAGGGTGTGGGAAGTCCTGTCATGTGGCACCTTTATCACAGCATGGCTCCTCCCTGATACTGTAACAAGATGATGCAGTTTATCAACCTCTTCCAGAGTATGCTCAAACCCTAATTCCACTCCTAATCTTAACATTATCACACTCCTTATCCCACAGATCTCTGTAGTCAGATGGTTTAAACCAACAACATTTTTCATGTTAACCCAGAGGCGCTTTCTAAGCTGCAATTTATCAATATCTGCTGGCCTGAGCCCCAACCCTAAACCCAGTTCCACTATTATACTTCATTCTAGGTCAACACCCCTTTCTAATTCTAGATGTAAATGTAGCCTCGTAAGGCTTTGATAGCAGGTTTTATTCTGTGCTGATATTTGCTGGGCTGAACTTCCATCCTAGCCCTGTCATTTCTTCCAGATTTGAACATCATCAGTAGCCAAACTGCTACTGCCAGTGCTAGACTTTTCCTCAGCCCTTCTGCAGAGCAGAGGTGTTGTAGAGGTGTTGTCAGTTGTACCTGCAAGCCATGACAGTAACCTTTGTCACTGCCTTGCTGCCTTCTTCTGCAGGTCTTGTAAAAGGTACATAAAGGAGGCAGTGCCCTTCCTGAACCAGTATCTTTTACTTACGTTCACTTTTACCCGAAAAGTTAACTCACCTTTTAACAGGAGCCTTATCTGTAGCTAAGCCACACCTTCCTGTCTAGGACACAAATACAGGTTGACAGTCTCTGATGCTCAGTGGCTTCGGGTCCCAGGTCTTACCTAACTAATCCCTTTTACGTAGTTCAGTAATAGTGTTTGTTAATTCTGACCAAAAATTAACTACCATGTAACAACTGTTTCACAAAGATGAATGAGTGACCCAGGTCCCATAGTAAACAAAACTCATACATAGAAATCTCCATGCTGACTTAATTTGTATGAAAATTTTTTTCAGAGCAGCATGGTCAGTATTGTGTTATCTTGCTCTAAGATGTGTAAACAAGGTTGCAGATTGGAATATTTTTATTGGTAGAAAATGATGGTTTTGCTTTGCAAAGAAGAAGAATAAATAGTTTCTCTCAACCTCAAACACTCCTCTCCCATTTCAGTTATTTTAATCATTGGCGTGGTCATGAGATGAGAAACTTGTACATTTAGGTGACTCATATGTCTTGGTAGTTCAAGGCTATGACTCCTTTCAGCTGGAAGGAACTGAAATTTACGGTGGTGATATTGATCTGCCTCTCTTTTATTTTGAGTACTCTGATAGTACAGATCAACCATCTATGGCATGTGTAGGATTATAGGGGAAAAGAAAAGTATGTCCTGTCTCAGTGCAATTATAGGCAGGATAAGAAGATCTACATTTAGATCTAAGTATTTTGGAGACTCCCTTCTGAGTCTGAGGACTATTATCATATAGATGCTGTGACCCCATGAAAGTATAATATGGGAGCCTATCAGAGAGGAACCAGAAAATGCAGTTAAAAACAAGCCAGGTTATTTGTTTATGACAGACAGTTAAAGAGTTCATGCTACTGGAATTCAAAGGCCCATAATTTTGTCTAGTCCAAGCTTAGTAAGGTGCAACTTTCTGTGAGTGTAATTCAGTTTAAGGCTGGGCTGGCTTCTTTTTTGTATGAGCCTGCAGAACAGTATTTATGCTTCATTTCAAAACAAGCAACTTGCTGTACAGTACACTGTAACTCTGTGTGAAGCTGGTGAGGATTTGGAAACTTACTGACATGGTAAAGAAAGTCCCAGATGTTGCCAATTCCTTTTATATTAAAAAGGAATGCAGCATCATTGGCTGTTTGTGGAAATTCTCACTCTCAAAAAAGAAAACATTTGATCCTTTCCCTTCTCTTGAGACCTGTACTCACATGTTTATGTGCTAATCTTTGTCTTGGTGGATCTCACTTTAGAAAAACATTGAAATTACAGTGGGCTGAAAGTCCTCAGTTCTCTTCACTTTGGTTCTCACAGTACTTGCTGACTTGAACAAAAATGCATCATCTTCCACTTGTGGATCTTCAGTCACACAGACCCGCTGTCTGAGACCCCTTTTGTAATGTTGGGAAACCTCCTATCCCATCTGTTTGGGTCTCTGAAAGTACAGTCATCTAGTTTTTGTACCTCTTATGTTCTGAGGAAGGCAGGTTCTCATTTGGCTGTTCCTTTTTTGCAGTTTAACTCTTTGGAGACTGTCAGCTAGGAAGAAACCCCAAAATCTCCCAAAGTGACTTTGTAAACACAGCCCCATATCATACTGCAATGACAGGACACCCTCAGGTGCATGCCCCTGGGCAGTTTGGGCCTCTGACAGTGAAGTTTCATGGTGCTTCTCTGACCAGGTAGGCAGCTGGTGTCAGCACATATCCTGGCCACCCTTTCTCTCTGTGCTACATTGACAAAAGTGAGATCTCCGAGTTCAGCAGTGCAGTTACAAGAACCAGAACTCATCTCCTGTGCTCAGGAGATCTTGACTGAATAGGACCCATCCACAGGCCTTTTCCTATTGTTACACCGTTCTTTGAAAGAACTAGGATGTGCCTTAGAAATGCAGTAAACCTGCTGTTTTTCTCTTGTCCAAGCAAGCCTTGTGCATCATGGTTATTCATTCAAAACACAGTGTGTTTCTCATGTCTGTGCTGTCACCTTTGCTGGGATCTGCGTCACCTATGTGTAGTCAAAGCATCCCAAAAGTTTATTTGTTTGCCTTTTTTCTTTAATCAGTTCCTTCATCTATTTTGTGTTACAAACAATTGTGCAGGTGCAGCTGAAGAGTAAACAGTGTTCCTGGCTGAGTCATGGAAGGAGTCAGTGTTTGAAGCTCCAGTACTGAGCAGGCCCACAGAGCTGAGCTGAGGACAGACTGGGCAAAATAAAGCAGGAGTATCTCTTTGCATGTTTGAGTGTCTCTTTCTCAATGTTTGAGTGTTTGTAATGTATAAGCAATATGTCCATGTTGCTGATATTAAAATAGAAGTATTTAACAATAATAATAGGGCTTTGATATGAAGGGCTTATACCTGATGTACTTGCAAGGAAGTTGTCCCTCAAGACTTTGGTCTTTCCATTTAAGAAGAACTTTTTTTCTTCCTTACTTTAATTATTCTTGGAAAAATTCCTTCCATCAGTGTGGGCTTACATAGATTGGAGTGTCTTACTACAGAACGGGAGACAAAACCGAATGACCTTTTCTGCAATGATTTATGGTTCACAGTAGCACATATACACTGGTTAAAAACCCCTGCGCCCATAATTCACATAATTATACTGGTATAACCTGTCTAAGGTCTAAAATAGTCTGAGGAATCCAAGGAGTTGTCCAACAAAAACAGGAAGCACAGATGGGGTGTTCAGATTATTTTTATGTATGGGGAGGTTAGAATACACCTGAAATTTGTGTGTGGCCCTTATGCATCTAAAAGAAGCTCAGTAGGGCAAGGACTTCTTTCCCATGTCTCTTTTATGCCGTAATTATTATAAGTAATTTATACGGGGGTAAAAACAAAGTTCCGTATTTTAGTGCAGTTGGAAGGATTCTTTGGTGGTAAATGTGGCCCATAATGCATAAAAGGCAGAATTAGTCAAGGGAGAGCTCCAGTTATCCCATAAAAAATACAAGTTCTGAAATGTGCAAAGCAATCTGTTAGAAATAATACGTCTGAAGTATCAAAGAATCTGTGTGAGCCTGTGCTGCCTAAAATATACCCTGGAGACTAAAGTAGATCAATGAGTGTTTACTTTCACAAGGTATGTTCTGTTTGATCAGATTAATTTGAAATTCTAAGTAATGACTGGAAATCAGGGAAATGGTCAATTAACACAGTAAAGCTGTATAACAAAGTGGGAAAAGAGCAGAGCCACGATTACAAAAAGGACCCATATTTTCTCTGCCCTACAGATTAACTCCAGCACTCAGCAAAGCAATGCTGCCTGACCTAGCCAAAGCTGGAGGGATCTGCTTGAGTCTCCTTCTCCAACTCTTAACCTCCCTTCTTTTCCAGGTGGTAAAACTGATAAGTGCACAGAAGGCCATGATGGGTTTTTCAGATTCACTGTCAGCCTGGTAAAGGCAGTAGATCTGCTCAGAAAAATTAGCCAGGACAGCAGCTTGTCTTACATTAGGATTTGGCAAAGGTTCATCTTGTCAGAATCGTTTCCACCCATGTAGACTTGGCAGCCTTGGATGTTTGTGGTGTTGCCGGTAGCTTTTTATCTCTGCAGGCTCCTTTAGCTACTTGAAAAGTGAAGGCCATTCTTACACAGGCTCACATGACATCTTCTATCGTGTCCCTAAGGTCCAAGTGTGTGATTTACATTCCATGTAATGCCAGCATCCCATAGGGGATAACCCATATGGGGTATCCAGTGTAGCTTCTCAGGTCTGCCTGAATTACTTACCTTATGTGTGGGATATGTGTTTTAGTAGACGAGTACGATAATGGTGATGTGCAAAATTGTTGGGCAGTTTTCTCATCTAGTATTATGCTGAAGATTCCCAGTAGCTGCACTCACTGACCATGTTCAAAGCAGCAGATGAACTTTTTTCTGCAGTTTTTATGTTGTGCATATGCAGCTCTTATTTGAAATAGGCATTGTAGGTTTTCTTGTACCTCTGGTGCTCTACAGGCATGAGAGAGGCAGGATTGATGGGGTGGGGGGACCTTCTTAATTAGTCTGACTGATCTAGATGGGGGAAAGTATGTTATGGTTATGCCTTCCAGGCTGAAAGACAAGGTCCAATGGCAGAGTCTCCAAGTGCTTGTCCACTATAAATTTTGGAGTCCCTAGCTTCTCTGAGGTGTTAGAGCCTCACAATCCATCAGCCTATTCAGGAGAGAGATTAAGAGGAAAAGTGGCTGTGGAAGTTTTGCCTTTTCTAGTTCTTGCCAGGACATAAATCACTGAATGTGAGTGTGCTAAGAAGTTTATCTTGCTGATAGCAGTTATGTAAAAAATTATGAGCATTTCAGTTGTCCGTATTGCTAGTCCAGAGTCACTTATAATGATATAATTGCATTGTCAAAGAAAATGGAAGCATCAGAGATGCTGCAAAATTACTTAATTCCTTACAGAGGCATATTGTCCTGTAACAGCAACATGGGAAAAAGAAAGAAATGGAGGGAGGGCCCTTTAATTAAGCCACTGTGATCTTCTTGCTTTTGAATTATTCAGGAGGGAGCCTTGGGCTTGAGGCAAAGTTTCTTTTGGTGCATTTATTTCAGTGCCAGTAACAGTATAAAAAGAAATTAAACATTTAGAGGAAAGTTCATAGAATTGATTTTAAGTACCGTTAATTGTCCAAAATAATAATCTCTCTCTTTTATCTATGTGATTTTTTTAGTATGCTCTTGACTACTGTGCTCCCATTATGCTGTTTTCTGCTCCCCTTTGCTTAGTGTACTGTTGCATGCTGCATTTTAGAAAAATATTTAAGTGAGATAAGGTGATTTGATACAAAGAAATAAACAGTATCTGCTAGACTGTGCTGACCCCTGAAGATCTGCATCTAAAAGGCAGGATATCATATTTATTCCAAAGATTGGTCTGAAGACAGGGCATGTTTTGCATTTCTTAGTAAAAGGTTTTTTACAGTAGGCTTTTGTTTAAAACATGTAGTTCCAACATCGTAAAATAGTATTGTAACTGAAGCACTCCTAAGGGGTAGCTTTCAAAAGATTATTGTCTGCAGGGTGCATGGCCCTGAGTGTGTTTTAAGTGATTGATTTGTAAATATTTTTAATTAAATAACACAGCGGGAAAAACAGTATTCTTCTGGGTGATGGCTTCAGTGCATTTCTCATTTAGTTTTAGGTTTGCCTCACTGCAAACTTTGGGCCATACATCCCAAAGCTTGTGCTTTTGTGAGTTGGCTATGTGGAATTGTGGAGAAGGATTTGAAGATTTTAACCTAGCAGCCTTTTTGATAACTCACACTAATCTGTGCAACTGAATAAAGTGGTCCCAAGAGATAAATTCCTTGAATACACTGAAGTTGGCAGAGCATTTACTGCAGGAAGATGTAGGGCAGCCTGGATGCTATAGAAAGATAGCAGGCATGGGAATTCGGGGATTTTATGTGAGGAGGCAAAGCAAACTGGCTGCACTCAGTAGCAACCATGAGTAGTTGTTGTTTGGAGACCCAAACTAAACCCTCTAAGGAAGAATATTTAGCTGAGGGATTTACAAGGACAGGGAGCTCAGGGACTGTGCTAAGGGCAGGCAGCTGCAAGCAGTGGCAGGGCTTCATACGCTGCTCTCGGTTTGCTTTGTGTAAAGCCTGTAAGGAAGGCACTAGGAAGACTTTTCGGAAGCTTGGTTGAATGGAAAACAGAGGCGTTTTATTGCCTCTGCCCTGAAGAGAGAACAAAACCTTTTGTTTTGTTGTTATTTATCCATTTGCATCTCAGAGAAAGAGGCTAGAAACTTGATTTTAAGCACTAGAAAAAAACAGGCATTTGTTTTGTAGTTATTGCATTCATGTTGGCAGGGAAGAACATGATACTTTGGATGATTTAAGCCGAAAGAGTGTTCTATGGTTGGGGTTTTTTGGGACGGCTTGGCTAGGTTTGGGGTTTTTTGCCTTCTCTTAGGACAAAGCAAGCTTGGAGTTGGGACAAGAAGGTCCTAATGAGCAACTGTATTTGTTTTTCCTTTTTGGCATGCCAAGATTTTTTGATGTGAGCATTAAGACCAACACTTGCTTTAAATCAGCAAATTCTCATGAAGCCAAATCTCTTCATATACTGTACTTCTAATCAATTCACGCCTACCAATCCATTATATCATACTACATGTAACAAGCCCCTGTATATGTATTTTACGCAGTCACATATACTTACATAGGTACATACAAGATATCATTATCCTCAATCCACCTTTTAAAAAGGAAAGATTGTAAGGTGATGTTTAAAAACATGACAGTGTTAAGTAAGGAAAGTGAGCTATAGCGTTTGTTTTTTTTAAAATCTTCTGTGGTAGTCTGTGATATTAAAAAAACAAACGAAAAAACTGAAGTTCAGGCCAGTATTAGCAAGATTTATCAAGTCTTTTCATGTATGGACAGAAGCAGCATGTCACACTTAGAGCTATTTTTAATGGCTCAGAGGTAAAAAAAATAATTAATAGGTTTTCCAGGCAACACACTTTTGGAAATAAAAATACTCAGTAAGTTAATTTTGTCCTTGTGTTTGCCCTTGTGTTTAATTTCTCACAAACCCATATAGAAAGTGAAGGGATTCTTGTACCTTAGCTTGATGAAGAAAGCTGGGGATAGTTCTTGTAAATCCCTTCAAAGTAATTTTAAAGCAGCTTTGAACGTGACAAGTGTTTAAGTGAATTATGTTGATAGACAGGTTTCATTAATTAAAGTGATGTCATTCGATGTCTTAAACGGTTGTCCTGATTTTTCATTCTGGGCAGTGTAACTGGAGGTCAACACGTGGTCAGCTTTACTTTGAAAGTAACCACTGTGCTTTTAAAAGGGTGATGTCAGTCCTTTTCACATCTGAGTGTGCTGGTGAGCAAAGGAGGGTGTTTATTGCAATTTCTTGCCCTGGTAATGGTGCCTACTGTGTTTGGAGCCAAGGCACTTTGCCGGGGACTTTCCAGTGAAGTCTGGTTGCCAGAGACACTTGGCCTCATGGTGTCACCTTCAGCAGAAGTGCTGAAATCTCTCAGTTCCAGAAACCTTTAAAAACAAAAAAAGCGTACCTCGGAACACTGTGAGCTGGGTTTGCTTTCCTGCCTGGGAGAGGGAGAGAGGGAACATGCCTGCTCCCTCCAGGTGCTTTCCTGGTGGCCAGGGGATGGATGGCACCCTTCTGCCCTCAGCCTGGCTCTGTGGTCAAGCGAGCAGGTAAAACAGGATGGGCATTTCTGTTGTGTTCAGGACACTTCCTGCTGTGGAGGTGAAACTCAGGAGGTTTGTAATCTCCGGGCAGGTATTGCTTGTGCCTGGGTGCAGGGCAGCAAGCAGCTGAGGAGAGATAACCGGCAAGATAGCTACACACCCCCCACAAACCTCTATTGTCTTATGTGCCTACCACAATAAAAGGATTATTAATTTTCTTTACCAGTCTGACAGATAAAGAAAACCTGTCTTGGAGGGTAATTTGGCAGCATCTAGGCCTTTAATGAAGCTGCTGCAAGCAGAATGGTTTCTTGGCAGCTCCTTGCTGGTGTCATGGAGTTTGAGAGAACTGAACTCCCCTTGCCTTCCCTGCCTCCCCCACATTCCTCTTGAAGCCGTCTGTCTTGTGGGACACTGACGTATACTTAAGGATACTGGCAAAAAGTCCTTTAGAAACCACCTAGGGCCTTTTGACAAGAGAGTGATGTTTTAAGTTATCTTTGCAGACAGAAAAATCTGTAAGCTTTTAATACTCATCAGTTTTACCCCAGACTCTTGGTAGATGTGATGGTACATCCTAAATTCAGTTCAGAGCTGTTGACTAATGGCAGTTGAGGTACTTTGCCTGTGTCTTAGATATATCCCTTTATCCACTGATAGGAAGTTCAATATGAAGTTGATGTTAAACTGGCTTTCATCTGGCTGAAGGTAGCAATATTTGAAATATATGTATATACTTGCATTTCTAGTTACTGTACTTTGCTCTAAAGTCTTGTTTTTTTAAAAATATAACTACCCTGACTTTCTGCCTTCAAAAGTGGTTTTATCATGAAAAATACTAGTATAGAAAAGAGTTGTCCAAGAGTAACAATTGGTCTTTGAGTACATGCAGCAGAGTGCTCTACCATGATCACTCCTCTGATAACCTTACTCTGTGTGGACTGAGGTCACTACAGGATTAATTACCTTACAGAGATTTAATTCCTTTTATATTTCTGCTTTAGAAGGCATTGATAGGCTTATCATGTCAAAGCATCTATTTCAATGGACGTGTAGTAGATGCCTCTGCAAGTGCCAGGGGTTTTAAAGGTAGCTTTGAAGTTGGAGAACTGAGCTGGGAGTTCCTGCCTGACTTGTAGAGATATATCTTTCATGATGTGTAACTGAGAACAGGTAAATAATTACCTATGGTGCAGGTCCTTAGAGTGCTTGGTACAAAATAGTTTAATTATTTTAAGATCTGTGTTTGAAAACAAAGCAGTCATGCAGCACTTGGCTGGAGAACTAGAAAAATGGTTCGCCTCCCTCCATTTTCTCTTTTTCGTTTCAGATAATAAGATTTTGATGAAGAGGTGGCTGGTAGCTGGATTGTGGTGTGTGGGGTTTTCTTATTGTTGAGGTTTTTTTGCTGTTTGTTTTTTTCCCTGAACTATTCTCTGTGGAGGACACATCCTTTTTACTGAGAGACATACTTGTTACTCCAAGGCTCCTTCTCAGATAAGAATGGTAAGACTTATCTGATGTTGTTAAAATAACCTAAAGTGCAAAATTATTTTATGCTAATTAAAAGCAAGGTAATAAGGGTTGGAAAGATTCTTCTTTAAACTATGTGTATGTTTTCCAATGCATCTTTTTCTGAGTGCGCAAGTAAATTCATTTCCAAAAGAATGCTCAGCATTTGAAAATACAAGTAAGGTTTTTTAAAAATATAACAAACTGTGCTTGGTTTTGCAGTCAGAAATTAGCCCAGGTGCATGGGTTGGCCTCCTTCTACAAGTGGCATATTTTAAAATTAACAAGATAACTGTTAGAACAGCCAAACCCTAGGAAAGAGGAAGAAATGTTCTTGTATTTAGTTTATTAGTAAGAGACAACCTCTCTTGCTCTCCATCTTTGGGTTCCCAACTTGTGTTGAGGTCTGTGGTGTTAATCTCTTTTGGAAGCAAAGACTCATTGCTCTCCCCTCCAAGAAGTCATGATGTGAGAAAACTAGTATGTTTTAAGATTGGAGCAAGAGATCAACCTTTAAAATGTATTAGAATCGTCACAATCTCTCAATTAGAAATAATGAAGGTTATGTTTCATATATATTCCTATTAGTTCAGGACTTAAGATTTCAAGAAAACTAGCAATTACTGCAAGATACTTAATAATTCACTAAAGTTGTCCATCCTAAATGTTCGTATGGAGACCAAGATCTTTTGAGCTGATAGAAGTGCAAAAGGACCAACACAGCAGGGAAAAAATATGCTGTAGCATCATATGTGATTTGTTCAGTGATGGCTTTCATCCAAAATTTTTTTATTTTCTAGATCAGAAAAGATTCCTGACCAGCTCAGTGGGATTTGCATTGACCTCAGATGCACCACCAAAATAAAATTCATAATTCCTAATATGACAAGGGGGAAAGAATATGTGTGGGCATGGACTGCAAGGCTGTGACAGAGCCCCAGCAGCACAACTACAGTCCCCACAGTGCAGACTCAGCCAGTGTGGAATACATGAAGTGCCCTTGAATACTTGACAGAGTGGTGCTTTTACTCCTGTTGCTGCCATTGGCATGAAACGTGTGGAGGCAAAGCAGCAAAGTTGTCTCTCCCTCGAGCCTCTGAGCATTCAGGGCAGTAAAAACACCATCTGCAGTCCCTACAGGTGGTTACTCCCACCTATGCACAGGGAGTATGTCAAAGCCACTGGCTGCAGGTAATTTAATTTCTAGTAATTACCATACTGGAGACAATTTCCAGGAATGAAGTGTGTGTAAGGAAAAGGACAAAAAAGGGCACCACCACTACAAACAGAGGGAACTGAGGAGAAAATAATACTTTTTAAGTTCTGATTTATTGGATATCGGTTCTGCTCGAATAAGCAAGGATATATTTTTGAATCAAAATTACTTTAATTCTTCAATAAATTGTGGGTTAAATGATTTTGTTCATACCTTAGAGTGGTGTATGTTTAAGTATTAAAATTTATGTAACTGATATGCTTGATAAGACAATTGCAATGTAGATTCAATGGCTATAAATTTTAAGAGAAGAGTGTTAAGCACACTTGCCTAAAACAAGAAGAGAAAGAATTTTTCTGTAGGCCTTTTTCATACAATCCAAGACCTGATTTCCCTGACAAAGGTACTACAAATAAGGAGTGGGAATACATGAAGGAGTAGAAGAGCTTTCCATAAGCTAATGAAAGCAAAATGAGACTGGTTAGAAGTTACTTGATTTTTTCATTGGGAGTGAAGTTTAAAAGCTTGTTATGCTTAGTAATGCTGTCTGTTTGGCTATGCAGCTGGAAATCTGTTTTTTGGATAGGAATAAAAAAGTCGTGCTTCAGGACAAAACATGAAAGCAAATTATTATTATTATTATTATTATTATTATTATTATTATTATGCCTACTGAGAGAAGTTTCAGCACTTTACATAACAACAAACAAGCTTCCCACACACACATACACTTTAAGGCTTTGTGTGTGAGCTGTAAATTGCTGCCAAGGAAAGTGCATGTTTTTATTTTCGTTGATATATTTTAATTGGATTTTAAGTGGCTCATGAATAAACTGCCTTACATTAATATATTGTCTCTCAATTAGAAAGTATACAAACATCTGAGCTGTGTAGTGATGAGATTGATGGGCATTATTCAAGAGCTGAGAGATACAGCCTCTCTTCTGCAGTACTCTCCCCTTCCTTTTCTATGTGTGTCATTGTGATTGGGTGTCTGATTTGAGAGTCATTCCCCGACATTTTACGGTACCTTTTGATCAAATTGTTTTCTCATTTAGGCTGTTTGAAAACTTCACTATTTTCTACTGTTCTTCCTGAGAAACTCTGTTTTTTCCCAAGCAGCAGCCTGGGTGGAATTGCTGCTTTATCTGCTTGTGTGGGGTCTTGGGGAGAGGGGAAGAAAGAAGGGCTTCCGTCCTTCCCTCATTCTCTGCTGCATATGCCAAGCATCCTGGTACAAAACCAGCTCTCCTCTCTTCTCCTGAACAGAAGCAGTAGTTCAGTAGTCGTGGAAGGCACCCTCCAGCCCTAAGGAGGGCCTGAGAAACACGGCAGACAAACATACAAAATGGCATTACAGGGGTGCAGCTCTTTGCTAGCAGTTGTTCAGGTCTAAGTTATTTAATAATGTGAAGGGTGGTTCCACAGTTTAATGGGCTGTTAGCTAAATAACTACAGGTAGCCCTGTGAATATGCACAGCCACTCCCCTTCTCCTTTAATTATCCAGTTTTATCAGGTTCTCCCATCTACGCCTCTACTCTGCTTTTGAAGCAGGTTTTCTTACCCAGATGCCTCTGTCTCATCCTTCACTCTGCTGCTCCTGCATGAAATGCAGATGTGTGAGTGGTACAGATGAGAGCTGCCCAGTGAGCTGTTGTCTTCTTGTGAAGCAGAGAGCTTTAGAAAACAGTTGTTGCTGACAGGCTACCTAGTGGTTTTGCTAAATGTTGCAGAGATTGACATTTCATGTAAAAAAAAGGGGAAAAATATAAATGGTAGGTTTTCTCCCTTGCCCATGAATAATCCCATTGATGTTCCACTGAATAGTCAAAGAACGAGAGCTAGCAAATTCAGATTACTGCATATTTATATTATTAATTCCTCCATTATCCTGCTAAGAAACAACAGAGCACAGTTTCTCTGAAACGAAGAGAGAATGCAGAATTGGCTTTCACTTAATTGGCTCTTTTGAAACAAGTCTCTTTGAGAAGCAGGATGTTGTTAGTCCACTGTGTAAAGAGAGTGTAACAATACACCTAACACATAATCCAGAAACAGCTGTATGCAGGGGGCTGTATTTGAGGGGTAAAAACACCCTAGTAGCTTTCAAGTAGAAATGAGAATTTATACAAATGCAACTTTGTCAAGAAGTCTGCTCTAGTACATAAAATTCATCAGTTATTGAAAACTTAATATCAAAATGTCCAGTGGAAATAATCATTGTCTCAAAAAACATAGGTTGACTTTCATTTAAAGTCTGTTTTGATAGTCAGGGTCTTCATTCTTAGAAAGCTAATAAAGAGTGAGAAGAGGTTTCATTGAGCATGAAAAATACGGCATTTGGCTTAAAAATTGATATGTAGTCAGTAACATATACTGGAATTTGCTTTCCTTTTCCTAACACCAGTGTAAGTTTTAAGTACTTTCAAAAGTGTTTGTAATTATGTTAAATATGTCTCAGACTTGTTTACCTAAAGATGATATCATATAACTGTAGCAAATTGTCTTCACTTTTAATTGCCTATTGTTGGATAAGTTTCAAGTTTATAGGTGAGACAGTTCCGTGAGGTGTTAGTCTTGCAGTTGCTGTCTGTTAAAATTCTGTCAAGGTTCTCATCACTGCTTATAATCAGTCTAATAGCATGGAAAAGTAGTGAAGACTTTTCAAATAGCTGTGTAGTGTTAAGATTTTAAGAAGAAAATGAGTCATGGTGCTCAGCACCTCAGTGCAATTGGTACCTGAAGGAAACAGTGTCAGGGCAGATATTCTGTTCAGGTGAAAGTAGTGGAAGGGAGTCCTTAACTGTGCACCAGTTTCATCCTCAACATTGTTGAATCTGTGAGTTTTGCTTTGTGTTTCTGAAACAATGACAGCATACAAAACCACACAACAGCATTTCCCAGCACAGTCTACCCACATGACGAAAGTCTTTCAGCTTTACTTCCATGCTGACTTAAGTTTTGACTCGGGAGGGCATTTGTAAACATTTGTTAGTCCGTTCCTGTTTGACATTTCAGCATATATATAAATAATTTGCTCAAGGCCTTTAATCCTTAGACTTTGCAAAGCAGAGGGTAGTTAGTGATGACGATTAACTGATACAGACAAGTGGACATTTCTTTAAGGATCAAGATCCTATGCAAAGCACTGTTCTCAATCCTTGCATCATCTAATTCCTATTTGCAGTTTTGGCTTGAATTTCATCAGCTACCTGGTTGTCTCCTTTTAACACTCCTGAAAGAGAGAACCAACCAAGGCCAGTATTTCATCAAATTATACCAAATATGTTATTATATTAATATGTTATACCAAAATATAACAAATATGTTATTGCTAAATGCAATAGTTTTGCTGCTGCATTTGCAGTTTCATACTAGAAAGGAAAATCAGTAAAGAAACATTGTATTTATTAAGTCATTTTATGGAGAGAATCACATAAAACATTAAATTTGGAAATTGTGAAAGTAGAGAACTGTGTAGTACTTTTCTTGTCCACCCCAAAGCGATGATCAAAACAACAAATATCAGCACAAGGGAAGGCCTTACCAGAGTGCTGGAGAACATTTAAATACTGAGGTAGATGTGCTTGGTACTAGCAATTTGCTTCAATTTCCACAAAACCTACCTTTTCCTTGAGGTGTTCAAAATTAACTGGGAGCTCACACATCAAGAAATTGGACATTCCATGGTACTTCCAAAAGATCATTTAAAATATCAATTTAAAAGTTACCAAACTTTTGCAGGTGAAGAGTAACTTTTCTGCAAATGCTTTCTGTATTTTCTGTTAACTTATTTTGAGGGTTAATAGCTAACTCTGCTACCATCCCTTTTGTCCAATTGCAGTCTTTATTTGATAGTGTTCCCCTAGAATCGTTTATCAGAGGGATCAGCTAGTCCTTGGCCCACCGTAGTTACAAGTAGCAGAGCCAGGGGCAAATCTCTGCCTGGCGTGTTTGAGAGAGCAACTGAAGTGCTGGAAGGAAGGTGAACTGGCTCCAAGTGTTGTGAAAGCCACCTCAAAACTTGTACTGTGCCTAAGTCATGGATACTAAGACGGGGTGGTCCTAGCAGGCAGAAACATCTTACAAACTCATGAGAAAAAACTTATTCCTGTGAACAGCTCATCCTTCAGTGTTATTCTGGATAATAAAGCAAAGCAAAATGCTTGGTTGAGTTTTACAAATATGCAGGTACTGTCTTGGTAAGATTTCTCTGGTAAGGCATGTGGCTCCTTGAAGTTCATATTCTTATGAAAAAGGATATATATGAAAAAAAAACCCTAATCATAAAGTCTAGTTTATCTTCATGGAGATAAAATCTTTCAGAAAATAGCCCTGACTTGAAAAGGCGTCTCAAGCTAAGTTTTATTTTGTGAACCTGTTGCAGTACCATTCTGTAAAGAATGAGGCAAATACTTAGTGCAGTTGCGTGTTCAGCGATCTGTTGGTTAAAGTAATTTCTTCTTGTTGCTTAAGAAAAAGTACATCTTTTAAGTCTCTGTTAATACTCCAAGGCTTTCAAAACACTTAACAAGCCTGGCATTTGCAGGCTGGTAATACGTTTTGCATAATATCAATGGCCTGCCTTTGTGGCCCATGGGAAAAAGAAAGCCTTTTCTTCTTTGTGGTGCATTCTTACAGGCCCTCTGCCCAAGATGATTACAAGTGGAAACACTTTTTGTCTTCTGAAATCTTCATTCCAGCAGCCCAGGTGTTTTGATGAAGCTTCCAGTATGTATCTAGCCAAAAAGGTTTTTCGAAACTTACCTGCATTTTAGTGGGTGAGTCAGTTGTATTTTTTGTAATTTTGTGGAGGTCTTCCTGGAATATATTCAAACAAATGCAAGAAATGCTGTTTGATCTCTTCTGATGGTTAAATTGTGATTCCTGTTAATGCTGCTTTGGCTTGGTGCACCCTGTTTCCTAGTCAACTGAGGATGAAGTTGGAGGAGCTGGCAAGGCTATGATATTTACATAATGCCTTTTTTTCCTGTGAACCCTGAATGTGGATGGAAACAGCCTCTAATCTTCTTAGTGATCTGAGCAAAGATTGAATGCTTTGGGTCAAGCTGGGGTTTTAGATAGGCTCAGTTAGAAAAAAAAAATTAAAAATACCAGCTCTTCACAATGATTGCAAATGGAAATATTTACAGACTGAGCTAGTTAATGTTTCAGTAGTTGATAATATTTTTATTATTTCACCAGTTTGCAAAGACCACATAATCTGTTTTGAGCCATACTTTTTGAGACTTCTTGGAAGCAGAACAAACAGCCCTTGTATTAAGCCCTGGGCACTGTTGGAGTTCATTCCCCTTAGGGAATGTTGTATCATGAGGGATGAAAAGGCAAGTGTCAGAATAAGCATACAACCTCAAAATGACTGGAAAAGACTGCATATGTGACCTTAATCCTTCTTGCACCACAACCACAATGACATAGTAAGAGGAGGAGTTTATTAGGTGACTGTCCTTTCATAACTCAGTTATTAAAACATATTGACTGGGATTTTTGTTGTGTATTACAGTAACATAGCTTTTCAAACACTACTACCATAAACTTAAAGATTTTAAATTTTTTTAAGTGGATAAATATCCTGAACTCAGGCTAGAAGTAACATTTCATACTTGATTTGCCTTGCCTGCCTAGATTTTGTGGTATTTTCTCATGCAGAAGTTACAGCTTGTCATGCGTTCTGAACCAGTGTGCAAGTACAATATATTACAATGAAGGGTGAAAAAAATCAGTCTGTCCTATTTACATTTTCCTTTTTCTTCAGGCCTACCTTCCCTAATCCAAAAAATCATGTTAAGTCATTTGACTTATTATTACCACAAGGAATTTTATTATGTAATGCATCTTCATGTAAGATCACTCAGAGACTGATTTCTCAGAACATGAAAGTTAGTAGGACATGCTGGCCCTCTTTTAATACCTGCAGCCTAAGGTTTGCAACGCAAATGGTCAGGTTTTATGTGGTTGCTTTTGTAACTTAAGTTCAGCAGCAGGTTTGGGTTTTTTTTTGCTTTACTTTGTGTTCAATAATAGAATCAATATTACAACCATTCCCTGCTTGAACTTGTCACCGCTGCATTTCATTAACTTTTGCAATATTTGATGCAAATTGTTTCTAATTAACATGCCCCTGAATAAAGAAAAAAAGGATTCTTAAAAACCTGTGTGTAGTCTGTATAATAATCAAAGTTTATTCTCAGCTATGAAGACTTATACCATTTTATGACCTTTTATGAAATTGCTGTTGCTATTATTTTTATTCTTGTAAGTGGTGTATTTTAGAATGAAACCCTTTTATCTATACTATAATCAATAACCAGAAAATGAAAGCATAGTAAGGCAAGTAAGGACATAATTCATTATTGAGAAAAAAGAACACAACCATACTCAGAATTTGGTCTAATATTCTAATATTTTCATTAAGTTAAGGGAAATGTTTAGTAGATTCTATCTTTTTGGTATGTGTTATCACTATTGCACACATTAGGCGTGCATCTGTTTTGGTTTTTCTCCCTTTATCTGCAGAGGAGATGATCTGATTTGTTAAAAAAAAAAAAAAAAAAGGGAGAAAAAAAGAGAGGAAAAAAAGAAAGGAGAAAAAAGGAAAAAAAGGGGGGACATGGGAAGAAAAAGGGAGACAGATGTCAACTATGTCCTTGTGATTATCCAGAAATAAATTTGAAGAGTGTTAGAAAACTTTGGCCATCCACTGTAAAACAATATAAAATTTGAAGTGTAGACATCGAGGGCAGTTTCATGAACATGGCTGCCTTGCATTTCCTACATGGAAGGAAAATATTTAGGAAGGAATAAAAATATACACACACATATATATAAACTTTCTTTATGTATATTCTTTTTTACAAATAAAAGGAGATAAATAAAGAGGGGTCCATAAGCAGAACAGGATATTGCAGGGGTCCAAATTGTGCTTGTAAAAGTTTATAGAAGGAGTTGACCAAATCTGACTACTGAGCTCCGTATTGTTATTCTAATGGGAAGAAATAAAAGATAGCAAGGGGCCTATGGCCTCAGAGAGCAACTTGTCAATGAGGTTGAGCCAGTCTAAATCTGACTGTACCCAAGCACAATTGTTCAGCCCTTCCTCTCTTTTCCCACCCTGGCTGCACGTTCTCCTTGCTCCTTTTTGCCTGCACTTTTGTGTGTGTGTGTCTGTGCCATGAAGAGTAATTGTCTCTTGCTCCACTTCCTTCACATTGTTAATTTTTGTCTGAGTGAGTAATCCTCTCTTGAGTTAGGGCACGAACTCCCATGCCAGCATGAGGGCATCCATGAATTGGTACAGCTGGAGGCCACAGAACCACACCTTTTAGTGGCAGTATGGATTTAAATCAAATGGAAAGCAATATGGAAAAGCAGCCTGAGCCTTACATGCGTCGTGCCCCTTGTAAACACAGTGTTCACTGCAATAACAGGAGAGATTTAGACAAGTATGCCACTAGGCTAATTAAGGGCTCTTCTGCTAAAGAGGCTTTTGTCTCAAGCTTTAGTTCTGGAGATCTAATGTAGCTATATATATAAGAAATAGTTACTATACAACCACAGAAACAAGACAAATTTTTAAGACCTTGATTAAGACTTTGTTTTATTTTTACATATACACCAATATGATACATGATATGGATACTCAAGTTTCAGCTTTGGGATTTTTTTTTTTATTTAAAAGTGTTTAGGAAACAAATTACAGATGTTATTTTATTCTGTTTTCAGCCAATATTTCTGTGATGAGTACTTGCAGGTGATGGATTTGACTTGGGGGAAAAATGATATTACAACTATTAGCATCTGTGTTGAGATATTCTACAATAACAGAAGCTGGTTTTTCATGAAGCTGGATGTTGCTCATACCATTCGGGTTCTCAGTTTGAAATGTAAAGGGTGGTTTCAGTGAAACTTCTCTTGCTGGAAACAGGAGCTGCATGTTTTACTCTAAAAGCAATACTGTTTATTAGATATTGTGAATGATTTCTAGTGATTTGAGTAGGCTTTCAGAGTTTTTAAAGTTTAGCATATATGAAAACACCTGTTAGGGTTCCTTTGCATTAGCTGTGTCTGTGTTTGGAAATATTCATGAAAGTCTGAGGTAAAGCAATAAGCCTCGGCTTCCATAGCTCTTGCTGATTTTTAAAATCTTTGTACTGCTTGAAATAAATCTGATCAGTTTCAGCTTGATGATTACACTGTACATTTTTCCTTGCTTCACCTTCCATCCTTTCATAAACTGGTAGGGATACAGTTCTCTTCCACATTTATAGGAATACTTAAACAATGCTTACTGTTAAAGCTAGTATGAATTAAGTATGTTTCCCCAAAATTTGCTACTGCAAGATGGCTTGTTTTCACAGTTATGACAATTATGTTGATTTATGTTGTCCTTTTTTTGTTTTGTTGTTTTGAAAAGGCAGTGTCTTGGTTTTCCAGAACATAGTCAACCAGTCCCCTTACCATTCCCATAGTACTTTTCTCATAAAATAAATAGGAACAGAAGGTTTAGAAAATACAGCTCAATTTCTGATTCAACTGAAATGTCTCATGGATGCTTGTGCCCTTGATATTTGTTTGCATTCACTTACATGTTATCTCATGCTCTGTAGCATTAATGAAAGCAGTGGGGCATGGTTTTGATCCTGTTATTTATTTTTCTCCCTAGCTGTGTGCTGCCCACCTGCCAACCCGATCAGAGGCGCCCAACCACTATCAAGCAGTGTGTCGGGCTCTGTTTGCCGAAACAATGGAGCTCTACACTTTCCTGGCCAAAATTAAAAGTGCAAAAGAGGTAAGCACTCTGAGAAGGTTTTCTGCCTTTGAGCTCATCACCATGTGAAGTCGGCTTACAAAATCGCTTCTGTACCCAGCCAGTAGGGAATGCCAGATTGTTGAGGAGATGATCTGTAGTGTCCAGGGATAGCAGTTCTTCAGCTGAGGGTTTTTTTAATTTTGGCCTGTAACCACTTAACATCTCTCAGAATTTGTTATTAATTGTGACTAGTCTATTTGGCAGTAAACCAGATTATTTTCTTGGAGGGTAAAATGTTGCATACGAGTACCCATTCCTGCATTCATGTATGCAGTGTATTTGAGTCTAAAAGCTTCTCTGGTGTTTAAGGGATATTATGAAGTGTCAGAGCTTTGCCTGTTCTTCCTCAGCTCCTTCCCATGAAGGAATTCTCTTTGCTGAGAATTACCTGAGATTCTTTTTGCTTGTGTTTTGTCCCCAGTCAGCAGCTTCTCTTACCTTTTGCTGTATGATTGGCTTGTTTGTTGTCTGTCACACTGGTTTCACAGCAGAGCCAACTTTAAAAATAGAAAAATTTTCCCCTTCAGGTCACAATACTTACGTTCACTGCCTCTTTGGCTGTTATTATTGGCTGAAAGGCCATCCTGTGAGCCCCTGCAATTAAGGGGTCTGGCTGAAGAGAGACTTTAAGGATGACATTTACTGCAGATAGTCTCAGTGATCTGGCCTGCAGAGTGGCCTAGTGAACAATTGTATTAAAACAGTCTGGGTGCTGGTAACATTGGAAGACTGGTGGGTGAGGGGTAGGGCAGCAAAGGAAACTCATTTCTTAAAGCTGGTTTCTTCACTGAAGCCAACTTGTCAAATAACAGCACTTTCATAATTTTTTTTCTTAATAAATCCCTGAAGGATTTTCTTTTCTTTTGTAATTCAAGATCTACAGTACTTTTGAAAAGCAGGATAAGATTTTACAGGTTGACCTAAAAACTTTGCTGCTGAAAGAGGCAGAGCTGTTCCACCCACGCACATATACTCCCACTGTTTTCCTTCTTCTGGTTCTAGGGAACAAATGCAATAAATATCAGGCAAAACAAAAAAATAAAGGAGTTGCTCCTTGTCAGGTCAATGAGCTGACTCAGCTCATTAAGGGGTCAGATGAGCCTCAAAACAGCACAAGAGAGCTTTTTATCACGCTGATGGTGGAAGATCCAAACCAGGCAGAGACACAAGGGGCTGCTGCTCTTTCCTTCCTGGGTGAGACGCATCATCCAAGAGGGAGAATTCTTCTGAGATGTTTTTCTGCTGCACAGGGTCAAATTTCATCTCCACTTCTTCTCCAGTCCTATTCAAACTGGAAGCAATTTTTAAACTGAAGCAGTGTCATACAAGGATAATTTTGGCAGTGTCAGCATGGCTAAAGAGCCAGTTGTTTTCTGAAGTGCCAGTGTTATGGGACATCTGCATCCAATACCCCTGGTATAGGGAGCACTGAGGATCCAAGCTCTTCATGCTGAATCTGTCTCCCAAACTTTGACATCATTAGTTTTACATCTTGGCCTACTGGATATATTAATTGAGGGACCTATGCTGGAAACACCTCACTCAACAGTTATTGCAAAAGTCCCTGTTGAGGCTCATAGATAAAGGCCCTTCAGACTTCTTCTTTCTGCTGAGAGAGGAATTACATTTCCAATAGTTCTCGAACACGTTGGCCACAGTGAGCAGTAATAGGGCATCTTTGTTGTCAATGTCAAAGTGAAATATTGTGGGCTAAAACCATTTAAAATCATATCTTAACAATAATCTTTTAAAAATTATTTTAAAAAGTGGAAAGGCATTTTGAATTTGCAAATTATTTAATCACCTTATCATTGGGCATGAAAACCCAACAACATCTGATCACACCATAGAGCATGAGTTAATCCCAAATGAAAGAAACCATTTGCCTCTCACAGGCTATTAGGCATTGATTCAAAGCACATTTAGGTCAAAGGAAGTAATCCTTGTAGATGGAATTTTGGCCCTACTGAATCAGTAAGACTTTTATTGCTGCACCTAACCAGGGCCAGAATTTTGACCTTTTGATTTCATTTTACTCTGGATCAGTCCCTCAGTAGGCATGTAAGAAATTATGAAGAAAATTATCTTGGAAGCAGCTTTTGAAATTTAAATACTTCGGGTTTATGATGTGCTTGGTCTTTGGTCATAGCTTTTATCTAACAACAAATTTGGAAGATATTTAATTTTGAAAATAATATATTGTACAAAATAAAAAATAGGTACGAAGAAAATATGAGGTGGAATGCTGTAAATCTTGTTGCACCATTTTAAAATGACCTTTATAGTTTATACTTGAGGCAAGCAGGGATCATCTGATCACACTAGGTTTGTGCCAGTAAAAGCTGTGCTATTGTTTACATGCTCTTCTGTGTGGCAAATACATAGCAGAATCTTAGTCATGAGGAGTACAGTTACATACTCTACTAGTAAATTCCTTTTTTCTTTTCCTTTTGTTATTGTCATATAAGTAATGGATATAAAGGAGATAAACACTGAATACTTCAGTAAGGAAATTTTGTTGTCATGGATTTGTGGTGATTACATTGGCAGAGAACTGGGGGAAAAGAACCAAGTTACAATAATCAGTTCCAATTAAAAAAAAATTATGCTATGTAATATTGTGGATTTGACACTAAAGATGCCAGGAATTTTACACTGTTAGTTTATTTCAAAAAAGAACAGCTTTATTTGGAGATCTTCCTTTAGATTCCCTCAGACCCAGACACAGTTGTGGATGTGAGATCAAAATGAAATTAAAAACACCAAAAAGGGGAAAGAATCCTCTGAAATTACTTAACATAACTCTCCGGCGGATAAAAGTTACTTTGAGATTACTTGGATTCCTTCTAGGGCCACTGTGTCACATCTGTTTCCCAGGTATATGAGGTTCATAGTTTTTGGTCAGTAAATGCTTAAATAGGTAGCTTCACTGTAGTGTAAGAGGGAGAATTTTTATCTGCAGAAATTCACTTGTTTGGAGTGAACTAAATGAGTTCACTAATGTTCACTAATGGCGTGACCTACCTTATGCTGCACCCTAGAACAGATTTTGATGGGAAATACAGTGAAAGAGGCAGAGAAAAATATTGCTGTGATGTTGTTTTCAATTGGCCCTATAAAAACTTACTGAGGCTTTGAAAGTCCAGGATGTCAAGAAGGATAGGTTGGTGGATAGGAGGGATAAGTCTGGAGGTTATAAAATATTTTAATACTAGTATATCTACTGAGTAGTCACATGTTCCCCAGTCATCATCTGTCATATAACAAATAGAGCATAGATTCACAAAGGGTGGTTGTACTAGCATGAATTTGGGTGAGTGTATTAATCAGAAATGATAAAGTGATGAGTGAGCTCTTCAGATCATCTCAATGGATGTCAAATAGAATGTTTAAGGCACTTTGTCACATAATTGATGCCTTATGGTTATTTCCAGTCTGATTCCCTGTGTATGAAAGGTCAGCAGTAAAGCTGACTTGCAGACAGGGAGATGGTACATCCATTCTTAAAGAGTGTGAAATATTTAATGTAGTGGATGCACAGGACAGAGTTCAGAATGATGTGATAGAATTGTTGCAATAGTTTTAAACAGTAAAAAAATAAAAAACTTCTTTTTGCAAGGTGAAATTTTTCTGGCAAGTTTACTGGGGTGTTTTTCATCTTGCTGGCAGCATCTGTATGCTTCTTAGGCTCTGTGAAAGGTGCCCTTGCTGCAGACTCACCTTGGGATATCTGTTGCTATCCAGGAGTGGTCTTCTGGTGGGCCAAGACCTCCTAATGTGTGTGTCCTGCTATTTAAGCTTTTACAGCTGATAGCAAAAATGGAGTACAGCTTGTTTTTCATGTCAAGAAGTAAGCTTTCAAAATTGCAATAAGAAAATCCCACAGAAAGGGATTCTCTCCCTTTGTTTAATTGTTTTGGGGGGGAAAATGGTCCTCAAGGTGAAGGAAATGCACACATGTATGGCAGAGGGCAAGGTAGTTTGCTGGCCAGCCTTCGCGTACGAAGATCCGGGGAAGGCCTCTTTTTCCTTTCAGACCTTCCAGCCTGCGCACTGGATTTTTTAGGTGAGACACAGGGCGCGCAGATCTGAGCCCACCCTTTAATCCCGAGGTTCAATCTGCCGGGCCAAAGCGAGTCTTGGACAGTGGCAGTGAGGTCCTCCTCAGGACGTAGGCAGATTGCCCCCTTGCAGGGCTAACGAGCTCTGCCTGCCCGGGGAGTATCCCCGTCCGGGAATCGAACCCGGGCCCCGGCAATTACTGTGCCGTATGCTTAACCACTGGACCACCGGGGCTCCCAAGGTAGTTTGAATATCTGCTAAAAATGGACCCATGTAAGAGAAAATATTCATCTTTTTCAGAACTGTCCAGAAGTCATTGACATAACCTTTGTTAGCACCTAGCCATAGACAGAACTCTAGGCACCAATAAGTGATGTCCATGAGATAAAGCAAATGTTCCTGCTGTGAAGTATCTGAAAAGGTCACACATGTTGCTCAGAAATGGCATCAAGTGTGACTGAGAGAGACAGGGAGAGACTATCCAAGCAGAGGAACGCAATATTGCTGCTCTGGGTCAAACAGGGTATTCACCAGGGCTGTATCCACATTGTGAACCTGCTTTTTTGAAGGGATATCTACCGTAGTCCTCCTGTGGCTCCCTGTTACTGCCTGGTCTTGCCTTCTCCTGGAGTTAATGTTCCACGTGCACTTCATGGCTGAGCGAGCCAGCAATGTGCCCTTGCTGCAAAGAAGCCTTATGGTGTCCCAGGCTGCATTAGGAGGAATGTTGCCTGCAGGTTGAGGGAGGTGATCCTTCCCCTCAGCTCAGCACTGGTGAGGCCACAGCTGGAGTGCTGGGTACAGTTCTGGGCTCCCCAGTACAAGAGAGACACTGACACAATGGAGAGAGTCCAGGGAAGGGCCACAAAGATGAAGAACTGAAACAGCTTTCCTGTGAGGAAAGCCAGAGAGATCCAGGGCTGTTTAGTCAGGAAATGAGAAGGCTCAGGGGATCTCATCAATGTCTCTAAATACCTGAGGGAGAGTGCAAAGAGGACAGCACCAGGCTCTTTTCAGTGGTGCCCAGTGACAGGACCAGAGGAGTGGACACAAACTAAATCACAGGAGGTTCCCTCTGAACAGCCAGAAATACTGTTTTTACTGTGAGGGTGACTGAACAATGACAAAGGTTTTCTGGGGAGGCTGTGAATTCTCTGTCCTTGGAGATACTCAGAAGCTGCCTGGATATGATGCTGGACAACTGGCTCTGGGTGGCCTTGCTTTAGCGGGGGGTTTGGACCAGCTGACTTCCAGAGATCTCTTCCAACCTCAAACACTTTGGGACTCTGTGGGTGGTACCAATAAAGATAATGCTGATCTGTATCATGTAAATTTGTGGGTGATAAACTCCTCAACTGGCACAGGTGGTGCTAAAAAACCCCATATGATGCTGGCCAGCATAGAATATGAGTTAAGTGTCCAGCAGGCCGATCAGTTGCAGTTGGTTTGACTTATATCTCAAAAAGTTTTAGAGATTGATATACACCCTAGAGCATCAAAATTAATATTCCTTCCAAGACTAATTAAGACTTCGTATATTTTTACAGTTGCCTACATCTCTAATTGCAGTGAAAATCCATGCTCATCAAAAACTCATCTATAATTTCATTATCCACAGTGTGCCTTATAATTAGGCTTTTGGTAGAACGTAGAGAAAGCTCCCAATCTGTCATCTTTGTACCATTCTTTTAAAACATGTTGCCTTTCATTTCTGTCCTTTCTGATGTAAAAACATAATTCTTTCAGTATGCCTGGGTATATTTCAATCCAATCTGTATGGAACGTAAACATACAAATTCTAATTAATTGCATGCATAGAAATGAAATTGTTCCTTTCTTTTTTCCTAGTTTCATGCCATACAAACATTCAATTGGAAAACAGCTAATGAAAAAAGTCAGGTGGCTTACAAAATATGATAATAGAGGTAGTTAATAGGTACCTTAACAGTGTTAATGGCTAACTTATTTTGGAAATAGAGTCATTAGCCAAGTTACTTCCAAAAGTCTTGTGACTGTAAAAGCTGTCAAATACTCTGCTATTTGGATTTTCAGAGAGCACAGCTGGAGAAATAAAAGTTTGTGAAATTAATTCACAAAACTTTTCAGCTCATAACTTCACTTTTGCCTACACTTCCGAGTCTTTAGTGACTCTACTTTTGCAGCTGTGTTGTCGTCAGACTTGCAACTCCATTGTGATCAGTTTGATCCCTCAATTTAGGACCTTTAATAAGGGAAAATGCTGCTGATTTGTGTTGGGCAGAGGAGGGTTTGGTTTTATTTTCTTGAGTGGTGCAGATACTGTCACTCAGTCAGTGTTACCTGCCCTTGGCTTGGGATTTTTGCCTCTTGTTACACAGTTATGTTGAGCAGCATGGTGACTGTTGCCCTCTCCAGAGCTGAGCAAAGTGCATCAGCCCACACCTCTATAGATGAAGAACCTTGTCTGCTATCAGCTTGAGGTTTTCAGGGACTGATTTAACTGATCCTTTTCCCAGTTTGAATTAAATGCTGCTGCCTAAGCCCTTGGAATTTAAACCCATGTTGGATAGCTGAAGGTATATAAAGCAGTTTTTCCCATATGTGCATGTTATGTGTTTTTAAATTGAGCCTAGATGTGCAAGAATGTTTTCTACTTTCACAGATAGCAGTGTAAGAATCAATGTAATCAGTGAACAAGTGACTCCTAATTAAGAGTATAAACTGGGAACTGCAGTAGACTGCGTTCTGCAATTGGTGAAAGGCCAAGTCCAGGTCTGGATTCCCTAGAATACAACATTCTTTAAAGCATTGTGTTTTAGAAAGCATTTTATGGAAGGGAGTCTCTGACACTGTGCTGACAAGAGTCTTATATAAACTCCCATCTGTCGCTGAGCACAGAAGAGCACATCTCAAATGTGGGCCACGCAGCAGCAAATCAAGTGCTTGCTTTTAATAGTACAGCAAGAGGTTTGAAGACATTTTTTATTTTTATTACTAGCTTTTGTCACAAAATACAGTCTTTTAAAAGATGGCCAAATGCTGTAAAGGTTTAAAAAAAAAGCGGAAGCTCTTGAAACAGTCATTTCCTACACATCCAAACCTTATTTCCTGAACGAATGCCCGGGCTGTAATAGGTGAATTGGGTCTGTGGTATGGGTCTGAGGTTCTGGGGTCATTTAGAAAAACCCTTTTAAGATGTTTCTGCTTTCTGAAATGGAAATCCATTTAGGCTGTGTATTTATTATACTGTAATAGCTTTTCTTAAGCCATTGTCCCAAGGGTAAGTGCAAGTGGCTACAGCTGAGGTTACTTGCAGGTTTTGGAACACAGTTGAATTCTGACAATGGGACTATTATATTTTAAATGTGTTGGTTTCTGTAATTTACTGTTGAAACAGAGGTAGAAACCCACTGATGCTGGCTGAGGATGCTGGAGGGAAACCCTAATGTTCCAATTAGTCTACAAGTTTAAACATAATCATTTGTCACAGGGAGTTTATTCCTACCCCTGACAGGTGTAGAAGAGTTAAAGAAGCCTTCCTAAACACTTCCTGCAAGCACAGAGCACTTTCTGCTTTCTTCCAAAGCTTTGTTAGTTCTGTAATGATGGGAATTCCTTTATTTTCTACTCCACTAATTACATGGTGAGCTGCATTTAGGGGTCAGAGCCAGGTGCCAGGGAAGGGAATGAACTATGTCTACAAAGTGGGTGTCTGTGGTACCAGGGCCACAGCCAAGCACTTGGCACAGGGATGGGGAGTAAAATAAGCCCAACTTTGGCAGTCGCCTGTGCTTATACCAGCTCATCTGTATCATCAAACTGCACTTGGAGAGACTTTATCTCTTGGCTGGCAGGTTTTGCTCCTCCAGCTCTCCAGTGCATGGTAGGCAGCATCACTTACACCTGTGCTTTTTTGGGTAGGAACTGCCCCTCTAGCTATGTTCCAGAGAAACTAATTAGATAGTTGCCTTATTTGGAACATCTTCCAGCTGCTCAGGGTGGGTTTTTTTCCCCTTCTTATTTTCTGCTGTTAAGGAAAACAGGTTGTAATCTCTTCTAGCTTTATGAAATATTTATGTCAGTCAAAAGCCTTTGGGCATAAACCAGCCCTGTAAACTGTATGGCAGGGAACATGGTTGCTGAGATGGGTGATTGTCACCTGTCTTGTTGAGTAGCTGAAGTATATCTTAAGCAGCTGTAACATGTTAATTTTTAAAAAAATTAAAGTGTGCCTTCCAGTATGGGAAGGAGGAGCAAATCTGACAGTTGTGAGCCCATTTACTGAAGTTATCTTTTTGATTACAAAGAGATAAAGGAAAAGGTATCGGATGTTATATTTTGCAGTTTACCAGTAGATGTTAGCAGTTTGCAAGAAAGAAAGTGATTTACAGTTCACAGGTGCTGTATTTGAAATGATTACTTCAATTGCGTGGTACAGAAAAGAGGAAACCGTGGGTAGCAGAATACACATAGGCAAGGCCTTTATGTTACTTTCTTTCCATTTTTCCATTTTTCCCTTGGAAAGGGCAATAGCCTGTAAGTGTCAGCCTGACTGCAGCGCCAGGACCAACAGAAGCTTCCATAAAGGCATTCTTTCCCAGCTGGGTATCCTGTTGTGATGCTGCAAGTCATGCCAAAATGGTCCCACACTGTCCCATGATGTATCTGCTTTTGTTAGTGTGGGTGATCTATGTTTTTTTAGAGTCTTCTTATAAATTATGTATTTTATTTTGATAGGGCAATTGTAGTATTTCTTCTTTGATACTAAAGCAATTGTGTTACTTACATAAATAAGACAATAAAGAACCCATCTGTTCTCTTTCCAAAACCTCTGTGGCAGCTGACTCACATGTCCTATCTCTGCAACGAGGTTTGGTAGATGCTTGCACTTTGAAATGTTCAAGTTAAGCACTCTTCCAGTGCTTCCATTTCTTACACTGAAATGCTGGCAGTTTAGGAACTACTTCCAGGGAAAAAAAATAAATTTAAGTATGTTTTCTTTTATTTTTCTGGAAATCTCAGAAATTGGATTAAGACTTGATTGTTCAGTTCCATTAAAGGAAGAGGTTAAGTGCTTAAAAGATAGAAATACTTTTGGTAGATATGTCTGTTATCTCTGACCTGTTATCTCTGTCTGATATGTCTGACCTGTTGCTTTAGTCTCATAAAATAAAAAAGTAGTTAGCAGAGGACATAAATATCCATTTCAAATATATTAGTGAGTACTTAGATCAAATTAAACACTGTTAAAGATTTCCTGGAAAACTCTCCATAAAAGTGAAGTGGATTACTGAGAAATTGCTCGTACTGCTGATTCCAAAATATTTCAAAACAGAAGTAAAAAAAAAAAAAAGCCTTTTGAATGTACAGGTGTTATGTAAGAAAATTTGAGTAAAACCACAGCCTTCTGTGTTCAGGCTTGTCTGTTCTTTGGTCTGCTATAATTTTAAATTGTTTTTCTTATTCTTGTTGGTACAAAAGCTTTTTATTTGCCCCTTTGCACACCATCTTTTCCATATTTGCATGAACTGATCTTGTTCATCTGTTTTCATCTTTGAAAGATGTTTCTCTTCCTCACATAATTTTATTATTGAAGTTTCAGAATCTATACATGTTATACACACTAATTGTAACATATATATATGTGCAATTCTGTCACTATTTAATGTAAAGGATTTCTCATAGTTTATTTCTTATGTTCTACAAAAATGAGCTACCTTGAATATAACAAGCATTAATTTTGACATGAATGGATCTTTATCAAGCTGGTAATATTTTCTGTGTTGTAGCTTAACAGACCTAATAGGTGTTTTTTTCTGTGCATATAAAATTTACGGAATATAAACATTTTAATATGTAGTTTTTCCTACACCAGGTTATTATCTGAAGTACTTTTATACTCAAAACCTAGCATTTGTTCCCAGCATTTAAGGTTAACTTTCCAAGGAAGAGAAATGTATTCAAATAGTGTTTCAAGTTACTTTTACAGTATTGCTGTTCAAGTCATAAACATTCAGTAGAATAGCTTGAGCAATATGATACAAGACATTAAAAATTAAGCTTCAATTTTACTTGAGAGTAATGCCATTGTTCATTTGTTCATTTATTGAATCATTTTCTTTTACATTGGCAGAACCTGAAGAAGATTCAGGAAATGGACAAAGAGGCAAGTGATGAATCCAGCACGGATCTTGATGAACTAAAAAATGCTGACTGGGTAAGACAACAATGGAATGGTGATTCAGCATCATGACTGGTAGCTTATTTTCTTTATAAAGCTTTCCTCAGGCATTTATTACCTCTGCCTTCATGAGACTCCACCTGAAATAGTGTCCATCTCTGTAGCTCCCAGCATAAGAAGGATGTGGACCCATTCAGCTGAGTCTGGAGGAGGCCACAAAGATGCTTGGAGAGCTGAAGCACCTCTCCTATGGAAACAGGCTGATAGAGCTGGGGTTGTTCAGCCCAGGGAGGAGAAGGCTCCGGGGAGACCTTATAGCAGCCTTGCAGTACCCTCTCCAAGAGAGCTGGAGAGGGACTTTTTATAAGGACATTAAGTGACAGGACGAAATGGAATGGCTTTAAACTGAAAGAGATTTAGATTAGATATTAGGAAAAATTCAGATTAGATATTAGGAAAAAATTCTTTACAATGAGGGTTATTAGGAACAGGTTTCAGCAACCTATTCTAGTGAAAGATGTACCTGCCCAGTGCAGGGGGGTTGGAACTAGATGAGCTTTAAGGAAATTCCGACCCAAACCATTCTATGATACTGTGTTCAAATCAGTCTCTGCATTTTTTAAATATATGAATTAATAGTAACTCATGACAATTTAGAACTAAATGAAGTCTCAACTTTCGTTTGCAGACAGATGAAACAATAGAAGTATCCAAGAAATATCTTTTTCCTTAGACTGTTTTCATGGAGAAGCTTTTGCAGTTTTAAAAGACTGGACATTTAGACAGGTACCATGCTGACTGCCCTTCAGAGGGGCAATCAGGCAGTAGACAGACTCACATGCTGAATTTCTCCAGTGATGAAAGAAAAAGGCTACAGGGAAGCTCTTAAGCAGGAAATAACTTGTTTTATTCTCTAGGTACTGTTCTTGCCAGTTCATAGGGGAATATTTTGAGGTTCTTAAAAAGTACTTGATCTCAATTTCCCAATCTTCTGTCTACCACCTGTCCTTTCTTCTCTCCAGCCATTCTGCTTTACAGAAAATGAGAGGGAGGTGTTAGTGTGTGGTGCTCTTAGGGGCAGAGCAAAAGAAGTTGAATACTGAGAGGATCAAGACTGTGAGATCTTAGGACTTGGAGTCCATTCCGAAATTTCTATTTGAAGTATAACTTTTGGGAAATTTTGCAGGAAAGTCCTGGGCAACAAATTTTCAGATTCAATCACTGTTTTAATTCATACAGTAATAGCTATAAGTCTAAAAACTTAGAATATGTGCTTGCAGTATACGTGAAGTGGGAATATAGATGTCAGATAAGAGAATTTCAGATCCTCTTTCCGTACTTGAGGTGACACCCAGCAGTCCTGCTGAGTTGCAACAAAGTTTTGTTACGTTCATGAATGTTAAAAATGAACTTATATAAAATAAACTGGGGTTTGGTTGATGTGTTAAAAATAAAATACTACAGCTGTAAATATTTGATAGTGTCCTGGAAGGAAAATTAACAACTTTGGTTTAGTGTGAGATGGTGTTCAAGGGTAAGGTATCAAATAAAATTTCTGGCTCTTTTCTCTTCAGGCTCGTTTTTGGGTGCAAGTGATGAGAGATTTACGGAATGGTGTTAAACTGAAGAAAGTTCAGGAGCGTCAGTACAACCCACTCCCAATAGAATATCAGCTCACACCCTATGAGATGCTGATGGATGATATTAGATCCAAACGCTATACCTTAAGGAAGGTTATGGTACGTCAAGAGAATCACTGGAGTTTGTCAAATCTGAAATGTTATTTTCCCTTTTTTGTCTTCTTTTTGTCTTTTATTTTTCCTGAGGATCTTGAGATTATTATTTCATATAGATACTAATGTTCTTGGGGTTTATATGGCATCATAAATTTGCACAGTGCATTGAGGGAGAGAACATGAAACTGACACATGTAGTGTACTTTGTTTTCCATGTGGCAGGCATTTAAAATTCTGAAAGACAAGCCTACATATTGTAAGCTTGAACACATCACTTGTGTTGGGTTTGTGATAACTTTGAGTCATCTCAAAAGTCCTATCATGCTTTCCACTGAGAGATTGTTTTAGACTCTTCTTATTGGAGAGAACATTTATCTTGAGCTACAATGTAGCTTTTGGAATTCCAGTGTGTAAAGTGCTACCATGACTGATACTGTGATGGGAAAAGAAAACCTACTGTGCTTGAAAACTGCCTGCATCACAGTGTTTGAAAACTCACACTACCATGATCTGTTACGAATTTTCAAGGGGTGTTCTATGTAAAAGAAAATTTTAATCTTCCATTTGTAGAAGTTGAGCTCAGTTGGTTTTGACATATTCTATTGTTTCTTTCAAGTCAAGACAATGCCACAGCAAGCTGGAGAGTGTTCATGGGTCTCCTTCTCCTAGATCCTCATGAAGGTGCTTGTAAAATTGGCTTGAGGCACTCTTTTTATGAGAACCTATTTGATATTTACTGGTGTCTCCCTGTTCTTTTTGTCCTTTAGGGTTATAATTTTTTTCAATATTAAGATCTTCTTCCTGATATCTAGCTACTGATCTAAAAGGTGTCTTATCCCCAGTAGGATATTTTAAATCCCTTTGTCAGAGGTCTGTATTTGGTCAATATCAATATTTATACCTTACACTTAACTTATTTTCACCCATCATTAGTTACAATGGAAGCATTGTCATAGAATATTCAGTATTCACATGTATTTACTTTCCTGAAAAATCCTCACACGGTGAGAAAGCTGTGATTCCACCAAAAAAAATCAGAGTGGAGGATGGCGGGGGGGGCGGGGCGCAGTGAGGGAGACAGATGAGAGAGGCAGAAAGTGTGTAATGTTAATGCTTTTTGTGTTTGAGCTGAAAATACTTTTCTGATCGAGATCTGGATTTAGACTATCCAATTGTATTTATTTTCTGCAGCACATGTTGCTTAAATGTGAAATCAATAGGGTAAAATACATACCCAGGTAATAATGTTATCTGTCGTCCCCTAATAACAATTCAGAGAACTGTGCTAAGTGTTCCTTNCTTGTTTTATTCTCTAGGTACTGTTCTTGCCAGTTCATAGGGGAATATTTTGAGGTTCTTAAAAAGTACTTGATCTCAATTTCCCAATCTTCTGTCTACCACCTGTCCTTTCTTCTCTCCAGCCATTCTGCTTTACAGAAAATGAGAGGGAGGTGTTAGTGTGTGGTGCTCTTAGAGGCAGAGCAAAAGAAGTTGAATACTGAGAGGATCAAGACTGTGAGATCTTAGGACTTGGAGTCCATTCCAAAATTTCTATTTGAAGTATAACTTTTGGGAAATTTTGCAGGAAAGTCCTGGGCAACAAATTTTCAGATTCAATCACTGTTTTAATTCATACAGTAATAGCTATAAGTCTAAAAACTTAGAATATGTGCTTGCAGTATACGTGAAGTGGGAATATAGATGTCAGATAAGAGAATTTCAGATCCTCTTTCCGTACTTGAGGTGACACCCAGCAGTCCTGCTGAGTTGCAACAAAGTTTTGTTACGTTCATGAATGTTAAAAATGAACTTATATAAAATAAACTGGGGTTTGGTTGATGTGTTAAAAATAAAATACTACAGCTGTAAATATTTGGTAGTGTCCTGGAAGGAAAATTAACAACTTTGGTTTAGTGTGAGATGGTGTTCAAGGGTAAGGTATCAAATAAAATTTCTGGCTCTTTTCTCTTCAGGCTCGTTTTTGGGTGCAAGTGATGAGAGATTTACGGAATGGTGTTAAACTGAAGAAAGTTCAGGAGCGTCAGTACAACCCACTCCCAATAGAATATCAGCTCACACCCTATGAGATGCTGATGGATGATATTAGATCCAAACGCTATACCTTAAGGAAGGTTATGGTACGTCAAGAGAATCACTGGAGTTTGTCAAATCTGAAATGTTATTTTCCCTTTTTTGTCTTCTTTTTGTCTTTTATTTTTCCTGAGGATCTTGAGATTATTATTTCATATAGATACTAATGTTCTTGGGGTTTATATGGCATCATAAATTTGCACAGTGCATTGAGGGAGAGAACATGAAACTGACACATGTAGTGTACTTTGTTTTCCATGTGGCAGGCATTTAAAATTCTGAAAGACAAGCCTACATATTGTAAGCTTGAACACATCACTTGTGTTGGGTTTGTGATAACTTTGAGTCATCTCAAAAGTCCTATCATGCTTTCCACTGAGAGATTGTTTTAGACTCTTCTTATTGGAGAGAACATTTATCTTGAGCTACAATGTAGCTTTTGGAATTCCAGTGTGTAAAGTGCTACCATGACTGATACTGTGATGGGAAAAGAAAACCTACTGTGCTTGAAAACTGCCTGCATCACAGTGTTTGAAAACTCACACTACCATGATCTGTTACGAATTTTCAAGGGGTGTTCTATGTAAAAGAAAATTTTAATCTTCCATTTGTAGAAGTTGAGCTCAGTTGGTTTTGACATATTCTATTGTTTCTTTCAAGTCAAGACAATGCCACAGCAAGCTGGAGAGTGTTCATGGGTCTCCTTCTCCTAGATCCTCATGAAGGTGCTTGTAAAATTGGCTTGAGGCACTCTTTTTATGAGAACCTATTTGATATTTACTGGTGTCTCCCTGTTCTTTTTGTCCTTTAGGGTTATAATTTTTTTCAATATTAAGATCTTCTTCCTGATATCTAGCTACTGATCTAAAAGGTGTCTTATCCCCAGTAGGATATTTTAAATCCCTTTGTCAGAGGTCTGTATTTGGTCAATATCAATATTTATACCTTACACTTAACTTATTTTCACCCATCATTAGTTACAATGGAAGCATTGTCATAGAATATTCAGTATTCACATGTATTTACTTTCCTGAAAAATCCTCACACGGTGAGAAAGCTGTGATTCCACCAAAAAAAATCAGAGTGGAGGATGGCGGGGGGGGCGGGGCGCAGTGAGGGAGACAGATGAGAGAGGCAGAAAGTGTGTAATGTTAATGCTTTTTGTGTTTGAGCTGAAAATACTTTTCTGATCGAGATCTGGATTTAGACTATCCAATTGTATTTATTTTCTGCAGCACATGTTGCTTAAATGTGAAATCAATAGGGTAAAATACTATATATATATACTAAATATACCCAGATAATAATGTTATCTGTCTTCCCCTAATAACAATTCAGAGGACTGTGCTAAGTGTTCCTACTACCCTCTGCACAAGAGGAACAGTCGCCTCAGGACCTTAATTACTGTATCCAGTCAGTAGTTTTGTTTGAATGGGAACCCCTGGGCCATCTAATTTTGCTTTTGTCAGACTAGCTTTTAATTCATCTTCTGCTAAGCAAGCTCCTGCGTCTTCAGAAGAGATTTCCTTCATTATGTGGTACATCTTGGGGGCACAGCTGGTGCTCTGCTCAATCCAGTCTCTGGCTTTGTACAAAATCCCTGCAAGCATCTATTTTGGGGCTGCTATCTTGTCTTCCAGATAGATTGTCCAGAGTGAACTCTGGGCATAAATATGAGTTGGGATAACAATCAGCTGCAGGTACAGTACCTGTAGGGCTGTCAGTGATGCATTGCTGACTTAGTCTCACAACTGCTGATGACACTGTGTTAGAAAAATCACTTCTTTCTTACTGGAAACCTTAAATTCAGTAACTTGGGTCCTGCTGCAGGGTCTGCTTGAAGATTGTACAAAGCATGTTCAGTAATAAGAGTGCAGCTTGATGTGGAATGTGTGGAACCCGAAGGATTCACACAGAACTACAAGTTGAGTTATATTGCATAGATACAGCATCTTGTAGCTGAGTATCACAGGCTGAAGCTGATTATATGGATTCCCATCAGCAGAAACCCTTGTGGTTCTTGAAAAGAGGAGAAAAGTTTGAGGATCCTAAATCTGAATTTAAAGGCAGTCTAGGAAACATGGATTATATTTCTTTCTGTAATTTAAAATGGATGTTCAGCAAAATTTGTATTAAAAGTAATTTTTGCTTTAAATTTGTGGGTAGTAGTTTTAGACTTGGTAGCTTGTGAGAGCACATATCCTACTAATGATAACAATAGGTTAAATAAATTTTTTAAGTAATAAGTAATTTTTTAAAGCAAATTAATTGCAACATGAAATCTTTTTTTATTATGAAATGTTTTTTTATTAATGTGATGCTGTGTTTAAAAGAGTAGCTTGATCTGTCCCTGTCTGCTCAGTATTCTGATCAGAAATTAAGGAAGGAACACATGTTCCCATTAGGCCACATTTTGGTGTTTCAGAGTATTGTGCTAACAGACAGCAGTAACTGGAGCTTCCTGTTCTCACTCACTGTTATAGTGCAAATATTCAAAATGTTTCGAGGATGTAAAATGTCAAATTCCGGGCTTTTGGTAAATATCTGGTTTCATTTGTTTCAGTGGTGCTGGCATTTCTATTTCAGTACATCTGAAAATTATTTCAGATGTGTCATCTTTCTATCCTGAGGCAAGAGTCCTCGTCACTGCAATTGTTGTGGGAGCAAGATAGCTTTCATTCCAGAATTTTATTTTTCTTCACCTGTGGAGCACCCACTCCCACAAAAGCTAAAAGCTGTGGGCATTGGTAGAGTCAATACCTGGAAATTGAGAAATTGAATAATTAAATTACTCTTGCAGGCTTAAATTTTCTTTATTATTCATATGTGTTGTGCTACAGCTTTTAATTTCCCAGTGCTTCACAATTAGCTCCCCTTTCTGCTCATCTCCCCCCCTCCAAGATATGCACTGTTCACTTTATTTCTTGAGCAATGCTTATTGAACAGTAACTGATACCTCTTATGTTACTTACTCAGTACATGCCTCTCAGGTACCTTTTATGCCCTGTCCAAACTCAGCATTATGTTACATAGCAGTTACATCCTTTGAAGGTAACAGCACTCTTGTCTTCATATTCGAGCTCTTCCCAAGTGGCTGTCGTGTAGTGGTATTAGCTTGGCCATGTTGCAGAAGGGGAATTTAAGCATATGAGTTGAAGCCATTATTATAAAAAATATGCAGTAATTTGAATGTCTACACTGAGAATCCTTGGACATGGGGTTTTTTTGGTTTGGTTGTTTTTTTTTTTTGGGGGGGGGAAGTTGTTTGTTTGGTTTGGTTTTGTTTTTTAATTTATTTATTTGCAGTATTTAACATCTTATGGTACTTAGGTTAATTGCAGTAACAGCTATGCACAGACAGTATTTTCATAAGCAAGATTTCATATGCTTCAAGCAGGACATAGAGAATGTGAGCACAGGACTTGGACCAGTTTGTCCAACTGGGCATTGTAGAGTCTTTTGTTCTCTTAAACACTGTTCTGACCTGGTTGTGGTGAGTTGCTTTCAGCAGGGGAACTGTGCTTTTCATTTTACACCTTCATCACATGTTTCTACAGAGGTTTAGGAGTCATCCTAGGTAGACCAGGGAGCTTTACAGTTCCTAATTGTGCTTTAGGGATATTGAGAGGAAGGACTCTGTGTAAGTACTGTGGTTACCATGTGGTGTCATTAAATTGTTTCTGCAATAGATGTGCAGGAGCAGCAGTGTGAGTACAGTGACTCACAGTGGGAAGTACCAAAGCACTTCATTCTTGGACACTGCTGCTTGAGCTTGCTGTAGGGTGTCAAATGCTGTGTAACAACTGTGTTGACTAAAATACTACACTGTCTGCATAATGCTAGATCATAAATAGATATCTATTGATTAATACTGTAATTCACCACAGAACTTTATCATGAGCTGTTCTGGAAGTTATGAAGTGTGTCCCCTCTGTCTGTTTCAGTGTCCATGCAATTTCCTTTTAAATGAAAATTTCTAGATAGTACAAAATAGTATCAGTTTCCTGTTGACTGTTATTTAAAGATGGCACTCTCCTACTCATTGCTGACACCTTTTATAGCCAAACAAATAAATGGCTAAGATAATTGAATGTCAATGATAGGTGATGTTATTTTTTGTGAAAGTTATCAACAATGTTTCTTGTTTGAGATCACCATTTTTAAAGCTTTGGGCTTCAGCCAAAGATAACTAAGTAACATTTTCCAATATTTTTTTAATTGCAATTACATATTTATATATTAAAATATGATGGTAACAGGTTGTTGGTAGATGATGACATGCTAATTTTTCTGTGCATTAGCTGTTTAGATCTCTACATTTATGTTTGATTTTTATAATAACTGATTAAGCTTTTTTCACACTGCCAGTTTTAATGCATATTGTTCTACAAAAGCTGTTTAACACACGTGAAGACTTAGGATAGTTTTACAGTGTTTTGAGGTAGTTATTCAAATATTGCTTTGTAGTTGGGACCAGCCTAGTATGTGGAGAGAAAAAAAAGAAGATAAATTTGTTCCTTGATGGTTTTTTCCCCTGCGTGTATCATGGCTGCATCTGTGCAATGTCTCTGATTTAGACTTTAATCAAGAACCATGAATTTTAATTAAGTAAAAGTAAAGGATGCATTTGAAGTTGCTCACTACAGAGAGAGCTAGTTGGAGTAAATAAATAGATCTCGTGTGAACAGAGAAGATAAAAGTTTCCCTTCAGTATCTTTCATGTCAGTATCTTGTTTGGGTGCCAAGTATGAGAAGGTGGATTCTGCCACTGGTGCTCCTGCTCTTGGCTTGTTGGCTATGAAACATCCACTTGCTTGGCCACCAGCTCCCCATCTATCCTGTGGAAAATCGCTTAAGCAAATCCTACATTTCTCCTTTTCCAATCAGATGGTAATACTGATACTAATTATACCCTGGTGGCATTAAGTCAGGGCGTAGAGTGCCCTGAGGTGAAAGGCTCAGAGCCATGTATTATTTATTGACTATTGTCATGCAGAGGGCTGTTCCCCAAGGCTTGGACAGAGATGATCGGTTTACAAAACGGCTGTTCTGATGGTAATAATTCTCAACTTCAGCTATCAACTTTGACATCTGATGAACAGTAGCTCAGGGAAGAGAGACTTCTCATTTCATTAACAATCTTCCAGGGCATGCTGGCCTCAAAAAAATAGCTCCGTCTTTGAACAGAAGAAATCAATCACATCTCTTAAAATAGTATCCTCCTCATCAGGAAATGTCAAATCACGGTTTAGTATAAACCTTTTCCATTTTAATTTTTCTGCACTATTTTTAAGAAGATGATGCATGTTGCAGAGTTTAGCAGCTTGGTATTCTTTGCCAAGCAACATGAAAGTCACTCTAAGGAAACTAAGGAGGGTGGAACAAATAGAGTTTGGACCATGTCTGGGGTAGGATATATCCAGAAAGAGTCCTCAGGAAAGCAATTAAATGCTCCCCAGGAGAGACTTTGCATCTGATTTCTTAGAGGGAAAGGGATGAATCTTCTCAGAGAGGCTGTTGCTCAGCCCCAACCTGGACACAGGGCACAGGGCATGTCTGAGGTGAGCAGAACTTAAATGGAAGCTGCATGGCATTGGTGAAGTTCAGTTATGGATCATATTCAGGTGACTCTTACTTGTGATGTCTTGTATATGATCTTGCGTCTAAATGAGGTATCAGAGAAAGAAATGTCTGTGTCTCTGGAGAAAACCAAACAAAAAAGCAAACAACCCCCACCCAGCCCCTCTTCTACAGAAATACGTGATTTACAGAGAGGAAACATACTTCTCCCATAGACACGACTGCAGCCTTGATGTTTGATTTCATCACTTCAAAATCCTAGGTATTGCTGCTTAAAGCTGCTGCAGTTGGAGTTACTTTGCAGCTATCAGCAAAGCTGAAAAGCTGCTATGTATGCTTTTTGCTTTTCTGTGTTCTGCATATGGACTGTTGTTCTGCTCAGGACTGGTGAGGTTTTACATCTGGTGCAGGTGTCAGAACACTGCAGCTCTGTCAGGGTTGTTGTGCTTTTTCAGTTGATCTCATCTGCATGCATACTAATGTGAAACACAGCAATATATGTTTCACTTTCTCCTTTCCAGGTCAACGGTGACATCCCACCTCGATTAAAAAAGAGTGCCCATGAAATAATCCTGGATTTCATCCGATCGCGACCTCCGTTAAATCCTGTATGTAACCCAGTGGGCTTCATTCCTTACAAAATAGTGGCTTTTAATGCATGTTTGGTTCCAGCAAATATGTAAATATAATATTTTCTGCCTGGGCTTTCAAAAATATTGTGTTCTGTATGTGGAACAGGATTCCTTAAAAGAACAGTGTGTAATATGTTGCACATACCAATTAACAGCTGTTATTGCCAGCAGCCCTTTATCTCTGGGAAACCATGATGCATAAAACCCTCTTTGAATTTACATTGAGGTTTGAAATTGAGTGCATGTAAAATCACATCACAGCATTCCACATTTTTTTCCAAAAATGTATGAAATCTACTTTCAAGGAAGCACTTTTTAATGTAAATATGATTGTCTCTGTATCCCAAGGCCTCGGCGAGGAAACTGAAACCAACCCCACCACGGCCCCGCAGCCTCCATGAAAGGATCCTGGAGGAGATCAAGGCAGAGAGGAAGTTACGTCCAGTCTCCCCTGATGAGATAAGGCGTAGCAGGCTGGGTAAGCACATGGCCAGTTTTTTCTGCAGCATCCACAGAAAACTTCCCACATAAGAAGCAGCAATTTTAGCCACATCTGTGCAGGATGTCACGGGAGATAAAATTACTCCTTCAGAAAAAGACAGAACCTACAACCTGTTCTAGGACCATGAAATCTTTGTGCTTAGTTATATTATAAAATATGAAACTGAATGGTTCAGCTTGATTCCATTCAAGTTTTTAGTGTAAATGTTAGACAAATGGAATGGTATTGTATTGCTTGTTGCACATGACAGTTAATGTTAGATTCACTCAGAATGGAATGGGTGTTGCTTCTCTCTAGTGCAGTACACCTTGCCTATCTGCAAGTATTCTTTACATGTTGATTTTTAATTAATCTATTCTCTTTGTTTCCTATTGTTAGCATCATCAATGTCTTTATTTTAATTTAAAATTGGCTTTTATTTTGTTTACTGAATCTGATTTATTTTGAATCTAAATCTTCATTTTCTTTTCCAAATTCTGAAAAATGTGTTTGTAGGTCTTTTTATGGGAAAATAATTCAGACTTGCACTGCAAAGCATTTCATTTCTGCAGTGTATTTTCAGCAAACCACTATGAAATGATACAAATACTATGCTATGCAGCAGTCACCAGTTTGCATTAGTTCAGTGGTTCTGATAGCAACAGCATGACAAATTCAGTCCTACATAGTGGCTTAGATTGCTTTAGGAGTACTGTATTTATCTGTATCAGAAAAACTGAAGTAGCTGAATTTTTGAAGAGCAAATTTGGAATCTTATGGCTGAAAAGCATGGAAAAAAATCTGCATATGTACTCTCTGTCACCGCTTTTTGCAAGGTATTTGTGCTTGCCACATGTGCTCAAAGGCACTGGTCCAGATTCAGTGAATTGTGACAACCCATTGTGTCTGGAGAAAAACAATTTCATCAATCTTGCTTTGTTGCACTGTTTTTGAAGTGCTTGATGGAGTTTGGGGAATGCTTGGGTGCGTTTGTAAAAGCATGATGCTTTGAATATTGGTTTTTTGGGCCTTCCAGTTTCTGATTTGGATTCAGTTGATGTTTCCAGTACCAATTAACATTTCTCACAGGCATAGATTTTTTTCCAAATGTAGGAAGCTCATAAAAATGTGAAACAATTCTTTACTTTTCTTTCAAACTTTCAGTTTCAATGTTTTAAATGTTCTCCATCTGGGAACTCTCATGTTGTCTCAGGGGCAGCAAACTTGATCTAATAAATCTTTACCATTCCTAACTGAATATAAATGGCATCAAACCCAATTAGTAAACCTGATGTTAAATTTTGAACCATTATTGCTTAGGACTTCTGGACTGATTTCAAGGCATTGCCTCCAGTGAGGGATACCTGTCTTCCACTGATTGTTCACTTTTTTTAAAAGCATTACATTTTTGTGTTTTGGAACTGGGGTAATTCCTCCTAAATCCAGGGAATTGACTGGATTAAATGCCACATTAATGGAGGTGTAAAAGTGGATGCATGCAAGCTTTTTTCCAAGTATATATTAACTGCTGGCATGAAGAACTAAAAAGACCAAAGGCCTTTAGGATAATTTTCCTTATGTTGACATATGAGGTTTTGTTCTTTCTCACAAGTGGAATGATTGTTAGACTCAAAGTTCCTTTTAAAAAAGAATGTGCTTGTGCAGATTGGGAATAGAGTAACATTAGTGGCATTCAGTATGGCACAAATAGATCTGCCATGCAGTTTAAATGACCACTGAATGTAATTTAGTGTAACAACATGTAAGGTAATGAGGCTTAAGGATTATAAATCTAAGTAGAAACACCATGTGGGACACTTGCACCATCTGGACAGAAATATTTGTTGCTATTAAAAAGGAGAAAAAGCCCAGCACATTACGGTGATGTATTCAGGAACATAAGGCGTGTCTCACATGTCCCAGAGTTACTCCTTTTTGCTCAGTTTATACAGTCAAGAGCACAACTACACTTGATTATTGGGGTGAGTGGGGGCTGTACTCCTGCAGTTCCTCCTCTGTGATAAGAGTTTACCTATGGCTTGTACTCCCCAGCAGCCACAGGCTTTGTCCCTCTGCTCTACACAACACCTGGTACAGGTAGGATCTTTTCTACCCTGGCCAGTGTCAGTCTACAACTTCTTTGGAAATGAGGTTGAGCTGTCCTCAGAAAGGGAGAGATCTGAGTAGAGGAGTTGGAGTGAGCTTTCAAATGACCTCATAAAATCATCAGCGTAAGCCATCGAGACAAGCACAATGTTGAGGTACATGTCCTTTTGATTAAAGGCATGGATTTGTGACTCAAGCAAGTTGAGCTAATGGAGTTTAGAGAAAACTTTGTTTCATGTTCAGGTTTTCTCAGTCTTAGCATCAGATGATAAACACCCTTATGCTTTAAGAGGTATTTGCCTTTATGCTAAGTTTGGACAGAAATTTAGATACTGTTTCTGGAGCTGTTACCTATGGAAGATGTCTAGATAATGAATACAGAAAAAATTCCCTAACTCCCAAATTTAGCTCTGAGTCAGGCACCTACTGCCTGCACCGCTTTAAATTATTCTCATGAGCAAAACTTGTCCCAGTACAACCTTTTACAAATGTCTTTTAGGGCAGTGGTATGTGTGTCTGACAGGCCCTTTCTAGCAGCTTGCAGGTTTATCACCTGTCAAGTAAGACATATAAGCTGATTTCAATTTTGATGCATTTTTGCACATTCTTGTCACTGGGCCTGGCCTGCTTATCTGGATTAGTGCACAGAAATTTTGTTTTCAGTTGAAGAATATTCTGAGGGTCTGCTCCCTGAATACACTGTTTAATTGGAAATATAGATAGGTCTTTCCAGAAAAGAAGAACGTCTAACCATTTTCTTATCTAACAATAAAATCATCAGAGGCCTGGGAAGAAGAGAATAATATTACGCATGCATTCTAAAGGCTAAGTGCACCTAAGGTTTTTCAAAAGAACAGGAATCAGCACAAATCAGATTTTATTTGGCCTTTTTTTCCATCCTCTTCAAGAAAACTACTGTTCAAGCTTAGCTTGGGTGTCTCTCTTTATTAGTTTAATTATAATCATTGGAGATTATGCTTAAAAAACTTAGAAATATCTTTATTTCAGGTCACTGAAACTTGTGTGAAATGTGGCTTTGTGCTTTCAATTTTTTTTCAGCTCTTTCCTCTCTCTCTCTCTCCCCCTTTTCCCTGTTTCTTTCATGGTGATTTTATTTTAAAATACTAAATTTTTCTGATGTTTGTCTCTTTTTTTGAGAATTGATTGATTGAATTCTAAAGATCTTAATTTACTAGTAGTATAATTGTTCTGTTTTCAAGTCCCATTTATGCTGCTTTACTGCAGACTTTGAGCTTTACTACAGTAAAGCAGTAGTATGTCTGACACATTTTGGATTTAAGCAAGAGAGTCCAAAATGTCTCAAGTGGAGTTAATCTTTTGTTTTCGCTATCCCTCTGCTTTTCTAATAGCTGAATCATTTTCTTTTTTTTTGTTGTGTTTGTTTCTTTTTTACAGCAATCCGGCCACTTAGCATGTCTTACAGTTTTGACTTGTCAGGTAAAATGTGCTACACCATTTACACCATTTAACCACTGATATGGTTATTGTGCTTAACCTGCAATTTTTTCCATCTGTTTGTTGAATTCCCATCTAAGAAAGAAACTTGAAGGGATTCTTCCAAGGTAAGGTCAGTGAAAATAAAAAATTTAGATAAATTAGTTATTGATACTTACCTTTTCCTTGCCACAAAAGGATGCCTTGGTACAGGAAACATCTGCATTTCACCTGAAATACATAGTGTATTCATCAGAGTGCTGAAATTCTGCTTAAATAAATAACCAAAATAAGGTGGTCCAGAGCTATTCCAGGCTTGTAAAAGGATTGCAGAATACAGCATCATCATCAAGTCTGATTTATTTATTTATAAATCTGACTTTTGTGTCTTTGCACTCATTTTTTGACTAGGCCATCTTTTGCAGTACTTCATTTCTCACCAGGATCCTAAAACTAGCTTTGAACTCATCTACCTTTCTAGATTAAATTAAATATACCTATGTATATTAATCTAGAAAGAAACTATCAGTTCTACAGTGTCTGTACAATGAAAGCTTCGTAAGCTGTGAAATCAAAGACATTCACTAACACAAAGGCTAAACCTTCCTTCTTTACTCTTTAGCAAAATAAGGTTTGCTGGTAATAGTTGGTGCAGAGGATTCGACAGGTGACTCTTCATCAGCTATCTAATGTCAATTTTCAGGTTTCCTCTGGTGAGCCATTAGTTAGGACATGCAGCAACTGTATGAACCTGTTCCCCTTTGGAGACAGCAATGTCAGACAGCCTAGTAGCCAGAAAATAAATTCATTCCTTCCTCATTATGCACTAACTTTCCAGGATGCTCAGGCCCGACATTTCCATCATAGATGCTGGAAATACTCAACATCAGCCTCAAAGTTTTGTCAGCAGAGGACATAGCTAGCTCTTACCTAATTCCCCCTAAGCAACTCCATAAGAAGCCTCCAGATAAATCCATGCTCTTAGTACCACCTCCCCTCCTTTCTCTGAGTTACATGTGGAAACATCTCATCTGAGATTTTTTAGAGTTCACATCCTCAGTTTTTCCATGCATCCTTTAGCCTCATCTGGTTATTTTCCCCACAGAAAGGGAAAATAGTCACCTGACTGAAATGCTGGCATATTGTTAGAAAGATCATACAGAAGTTTTTTCATTACTGTAACATAAAAATATACAGCAGTTATATAATATGAGAACACAGTTCACAGGTGACATATCGGTGAATGTGGCTCCCTGTTCTGACTGAGCCAAGGAAAGAGCTTGCCACTATCGAGAGGGGAGGAGGGACTATCACTGCTCCCTCTCCTCCCTAGGCTCCCCTCTAAGCATGTGATTTTCCCCCTTCTCTGTACCAGTCCTGCTCATTTATTCACAAGAGGACCTTTTTAAACTCACGTAACCCAGGAACAAATACTTTAAATATTTTTTTTACCAGGTTGTTTTTCTGGTCTTTTAGTAATGTAAACCTGCCTACTATTTGATCAGATGATCAGAGAGCTGGCTGAGGAGGGCAGCTGATGAGCATGGGCGAAAGGGAGGAAGGAACAGGCTCTGCTGTCAGAGACGGTGACAAGCTGTTAATGCAGCTCAAGCCTTTTTGTGAAACCTTACACTCGTGGTGTATGGTGCAGCTACTACAGCTGTCTACTGGGATTCAAATTACATATGTACATGGCATCATATTTTACTCCACTGAAAGCAGCAGGGTCCCCAGGGCCTCAGATAGCAGCGTAAACAGGCAAACTAGAGTTTTCAAAAAGTATTGCTACTTTCAGATATGCCAAGAGTTCCTTCAGTTTTAAGGAGATAAAAGTGAATATGCCAGTGACCAGCTAAAGGGAAATGCTCGGATCTGTCCTTCTGCCTGTGTCTGTCTGCTTCTTCTTTTGCATTTTATTTCTAAGAATTCTGAGACTTCCTCATTTGTTTAAATCCAAACAATATTTTGTAATCCATTAATTCATGACCATAATATTTTTATTTTGAAGAGGTAGCTTTGGCCATCTGTGCTTGGATTTGTTGGTTTTGACTGACCACTGAAGAACTCTTCCTGGTTTCTTTATCCATCTCCCAAATGTGATTGGTTTTGTTTTTTCAAGTCATGTGGTTCTCAGCAAGTAGCATCATGTGGCATAACTGAGTGATCTGATAAAGTGTCCTTAGAAGTAAATTCAGGATGATTAAAACATTCCAGTCAGGTAGATATGAGACACTAGATGAGCAGTACAAGCGAATTAGATGGGTTGGAATATTGATAGTAAGCAGATAAGCAGTAATTTTGGATGCTGTTGCTTTGCGTGATTTTACTTTTTTCATTATTTTAGAGGCAGAGGTGCTGTACTGTGCTTTCATCTCTGTTTGCACACATTTGTTTTTTCACTGCTTTCATTGCTTTCTGCTTCATGGAATTGCTGTCACAAAAAACCCACAAGCCAGCTGAAAAAGAAAAGTGTTTCCTGCTAAGTGCTAAAGGACAGGTGCAGGTTTATATTATTCATGCTGCCTGCGATGGGGAGGATGCAGAGTCCTGAGAAGACTTTGGCTGGCACCGAGCCGGTGTAGTTGGTGTGTCACAGTGCCCAGCTCCACGTATCTGCCTGCTGTTCTCCTGAAGAGGAGAGGAGGGGCTCCTGGGGTCTCCTTTTACACTGCTTTTTCCTTCTGGTAGAATAGAAGGAGCAAGTGGTAGCCACCTGTAGTGAGTTACCTGAGAGGTACTCAGATAAGAGCTAAGGACCAGGGCAGTCATTGCCCCTTCCTCTAATAGAAAAATAGCTGAAAAGTAGCTTCATTTCACTGCAGTGCTGAATGCAGCTCAAAAGATCAGTCATTCCCACTCAACACTCCAGTTCTTACCTCAAAGCTGTGTGCATTTCTGCTTTGAAGTTGTTACTTCAGAAACAGTTTGTACTTTTTGGCAGAAAAGGGGAACTGGGAGGTGTGCAGGGAGAGAAGAAAAAGGAAACTGAAAACTTTAACACCAAATTTCATGGGAATTATTACTTTTAGATTATGTCTGCCTCAGACCAGTGGGAGGAAATGATGCAAACACGGCAAAAGACTGATTTATTAGTTCTCAGGTTTGAATTCAACATCTGAAGTCCACTGAAAGGAACACATCTCTGTTATCTTTATTCATTATGTAATATTTCCCAATATATTATCAGCATAATAGCCAGCAAAAAGGAAATTTGTATTGATTATGCAAATCCATTTTAGCCTTCTTTTTAACTCAGTATAAAAAATTATAATCCTGAGGAGTACATTTCCTGTATAAAACAAAATTCAGGTTTCTGTCATCACTCTTGGCGGAGCAGTGCTCGATAGGAAGCAGACAGCATATGGTTACATGGCTGCTGAGGTTTGCATGTAATTTGTGGTCTGCTTAATTCCTAGTTTCACAAGAGACATAATCTTACATGCAAATAAAGGCACATTTCATGTTATCCTACGGTGGGGTTTTTCTGTCTCCCCCTTCCTAAGGCTGGTCAGGGAAGCCCAACGCAACGATCAAGTAATCAAATCAAGTCCTTGCCTTCTTTCATTTGCCTGTTGTAATGACAGCTTAGAGAAAAACTCAAAAGAAGCCAAACACATTTGTCCAATTTGCAGGTACTGTTCACTGTACTCGCTGCCTGAAAACACAGAGAAATGACGCTCCCCCAGCGTGTCTGACTCTCTAATAAATTCTTAACCCCAGGCTACTACTCACACAAGCCTTTTTTAATATCATTGGGATCATCTTCGAAACAGTTAAATATTCTGTGAACCTAGAGATTGTTATCTACTATCCATTTTTAAAAAAATAAATTTAGGTTTTATTTCTAAGAATTGTCCATTGATTTCTTCTGTCATGTTCATATTTATAAGATTTAGTCTTTGTTGTTTCTGACTTGTTTATTGTGATTAATTTTATTGTGTTTATGATGATGTATAATTATTTTTGTCACCTTCTGTTTCCCAAACAGATCACTAAAATAGCTTAAACAAACTAATCACTTTTTGGTCTATGTCTGCTAACAGATCTGATTTTAATTTTGGAACAAGGTATTTTTCTTGAAATCTGTTTGTTGAAACTCAAATGGCACGATTTTTTCCTTAAATTATGATAATCCATTTATTCACATGTATCCAGGGCTGTAAGTGCAAGAATGATAAACTGAGCTTGATTGACCAAATGGATTTTATAGATTGGATGGTTTTCTAATTTTATTTTTTTATTTATTATTATTCTTTAGTACTTGCAAACTGTAAAAACTCCCTGAGGTTTTTTTCCTCTAGAGGAAAGAATGGTGATAAATTACATTTCCTACTGAAGAAACCTTGAAAACAAGTACTATATTGGATTGTGTTCTTGATTCACCTAAAATTTCTTCTTGTATTTCAAGAAGACTTGAATCAACATATGAGCAACTCAGCAATATATATGAACAACTCATGTATGCCTGACTTTAAATACAGCTGGTTTAGGCTTCATAAATAGTGATTGTCTACATAAACTACATTCAAAATGGACCAGAGATTTCCATTTCTGAGGCCGAAAGAAATTGAGTGTAAATTCATAGGGAAAACAAACAAACAAACAAAAACCACCAAAAAACAATTTCTGGTGTGAAAACATGTTTTATCACCTGCCGTAGGGGATGTCTGGTAGTGTCCCCCCTTGCTGGTTTAGGCTTCATAAATAGTGATTGTCTACATAAACTACATTCAAAATGGACCAGAGATTTCCATTTCTGAGGCCGAAAGAAATTGAGTGTAAATTCATAGGGAAAACAAACAAACAAACAAAAACCACCAAAAAACAATTTCTGGTGTGAAAACATGTTTTATCACCTGCCGTAGGGGATGTCTGGTAGTGTCCCCCCTTTTTCCTTTCCCCAGGCCTATTGTTTTACTTTTTGGCAGGGAGGCAATGCTGTTGGCCTCCCCATCATTTATTCTGCCAGTGAGTCCAGCAGTGCTTACAGGCCGTTCACCACCCTCCTTACCATCAGTCAGGGCAGTCCCCACCCAGGAGGGTTAGGGAGAAGGGGCACCTCCTTTGGCTGTTATGTGGGTGGTGCTGGGGCTGCTTCCTTGGACGGTCTGTTCAGGAACCACCCTGCCCCATTCAAAGACAAACCAAAAGTTTTTCTCTTGCTCGTTTGGAAAACCCAGAACTTCTTTAATCAACTACGTGCCAGCTAGTTAGGAGGTCTCAAGAAGTGGCACTAGCGGCTGGGAGGGGAGGCAGTTTGGGTTTTGTTTTCCTGCTGTCCCTTTCTGGGATTGCGTTGAGCTGCAGTTAGAGCAGGAATGCATTTGATGTGGGGGACGCCCATGCTGTACTCACAGAAATCTAGGAGGAAAAAAACCCCATGACCTATAAGCCATTGTGGGAGTGAGGACATCCATTAGCAAAGCCTTTGAAGATAGGAACTAAGGGTTACAGAGTCTAAGTCTTTGATTGCAGCTCTTTGTAGGGAGGACCTGAAGGCAGTAATAACACTTTAGTACACAGATTCATAGGCCTGGAATGTCACCATGGCTTTAATAGCCCAAATAATTGCCTTTTCTAATACTCCCGGTTGAAGGTATGATTTATAGAGGAACTATAATGCACCCCCTCTCCTTTATAGATCAGTTTCCAGCATTTAACAATAACCTGGATAATTCTTTCAAATATGTATTAATTTAGCTTATTCCTCTTCTTGATTTATGTCAGTAGCTGCTGTGGTGAGAATGTTGTTAAACAGACCTACTGCTGTAGCTGTGCTTTGTGTAGTCTGTAGTTTTGATTTACCTGGTGCAAGGATAGCTTTATCCATGCAAATTGATGTACCAGGGGTGACTGTGTCTGTTTTTACCAGGGCAGCTATGTAAGTAACTCCAAGTGATGTGTGAGTACTTACGTTGTTTGCACTCTGAATATGTGGGTGATATAATTTCTCTGGCATAGTTCTTCCTGTAACCTAAAGTACAAGTCACTTGACCTTCTGTCCCTCTTTTCACCAGGTATAAAAACGGGAATAATAACTCATCACTACCCTAGCCTTATAATACCTGGAGGTACTTTGTTATTACAAGGCTGGGGAAGGAGTACTATAATTACATGAGTAGAAAAACACATTTGTTGAAAGACCAGATGCTTAGACATACATGCAAATGGAAGATTAAAAGCTTCTCTTCCTTGTCCCTCCAACATAATTTTCTTCAGATTGGAATACTGCACTTTGTACTTTTACAGGGATAAAACTGATTTACCAGACCAAACTCTAAGCTCTGCTACCATGTCAAAGGCTAGGTCATTATCTTAATGTCTAAAGCTAAGCCAAGCTAATCACTGCAGACCCAAAGCTTACATTATCCAAGATTCATCTTCATTGCACACTGGCAGAAATCCTGAGTGATTTACTCAGTGGAGTTACATCCTTGTAAAAGTCATGCAGATGAAAATAGAGCTGGAGCCTCATGTTCTGCAGTTCCATGAACGTCTGATTTCACAGACATGTTTTTAATACAAATGGCCATGCAAGCCTAAGAGTTGTGCATGTGTTTGATGAACACTCATTATTTCCCTCATTTTCATTCCTTCTCTGTATCCTGCAGAATAAAGTGCAATTCTGTCCTCACAGGAAAAACTGGGTTTACTCCATGCTAAACCTCCTAATTTCTATGTGGTGTTGTCTTCAGATTCACTGGAAACCCACTTGCCCAGATATGGTTGTGCATTCTTCTGGTCCTTGTTATATAGTTAATTATACGCTATATGTTGAAGGAAGAATATTTTCAGGTTTAACACAGACAATTTTTTCAAAGTTGATTGGTGTAGGTCCGAGATTGGGTTTTAGCATTATGCAATGCTGCTTTTTCCACTGCCTTCATTCTTTCATACTGCTTCTGTACTGCAAGCCATTGCCTGCAATTCTCTGAGCAGTGAGTCACTACAAGTAAAATAATTGCACAGATATAACTATCACAAATTTTTTTTCCTTTTGTGTGTATTGCCTTAACAGTAAGATTTGAGAAGGCAAAATATGTTTCAGGTGCAAACACCAATTGTTCTGTTTCTCTTGGTAGATGTACCGACGCCAGAGGCTGGAAGAAAATTAGTGGATGCCTCTGTAGTGAACGGTGGCCCAGCACCACAAGGAAAGCAGAACGGGGCCACACAAGTGACAGTGCAACGCAAGAGACTCCTTAAGGCTCCCACATTGGCTGAACTTGACAGCTCAGATTCAGAGGTAAAAAATCAGGACACAACTTGCTTCTCGATTTGTCAGAACTGAGTCTTACTTCTTAGTTTGCTGAACTGATCAGATGAGAAGTGACTGTGCAAATGATAATCCGAATTTTCCATGGCTCCTTTGTGAGCCCACAGAACTTCAAAAATACTAGATCAGATCCCAAAAAGGAGAATATTCTTTTGAAAGGTTAAATGGTAATTTTGGCCTTAAACCCAGTATTTACTTACTTTTCTAAATGACCAGTATATGTCCACAGTGTGTTTGTAGCAATTATGCTTTTGGGAATTTAGGAAAGTACATTGCACCCTTCTGGCACTCATGCAGTAGCTGTCACTAAAGGACTCAGATATGGGGCCAGCCTCACCATCACAGCTGTTAAATAAAGAGCAGCAGCTGTGCCAGAGGGGTTGCAGTTTGGTGCAAATGTCACTCCACTAGTTTCCTGTATAAGACTGGTAACTAACACCCCAGAAATGTTTCACAGATAGGGACAAGCAAATACTACTCAGATGGAGAAATAATTTTGAATCCGTCCTGTCTCAAATGAAGAGTTAAAGATTTAAAAAAGCATTAGAAGGAGAAAACCTTTAAAAGCTTTCTAGCTTCTAAGCTGCATTATATATGATCCTCAAGATGTACCAACATTACATCCTCAAGAATGAGCTTTGTCTTCTGGACCAGTAGTGTTATTAATTGAGTTTGGACCTTTCTGAAAGTTAAGCTGTCTGGAAAGCTCATGCAGGCAGGCTTTATTCAGAGAGGATAATTTTAGCCTGGGGAAAGCAGTCTTCCCTGACTCTTTTTCTCTCTTGTAAATGGGAAAGGAGGGGTTTCCTGACAGGGTGGTTACAAAGGCGTCTATGCTGAGAGATAGGAGGCTGGGAAGAAATATATGTGGGGAGAAATTTATCTCTTTGCATACTTTCTTGATCTGTGAAAGGTTGGCCCTCTTTGGGGTTATCCTGTGGGTGACTTGTGTGGGTGCATAATTTGATGCATCTGTTCTGAAAGCAGAAGAGATTTGCATTCTGAAATCACTCATCAGTCTTTAAAATTACAATAGAGGCTATAGGTGGTTTGTTAATATGAATGAAGCTGAGCAGGATGCAGAAATACTAGGATATCTCAGTGAGAGTTGGATCTTACAGCCTGTAGCTCTGTGTATCCTGAACTATCCTGCTGTTTCAAACAGGAAAATGAGCAGAAGTCAGTAAAAGAAAATTATGTAAAGGGAAATGTGAAATGGTTCTTTTAGAAGGGAAAAATAAAATGTCTGAATGTGACTATTGATTAGGGAATACTGTGTAGGCAAGCAAAGTGGTATGGAACAAGCTCTGGAACATACAGCGAAAGATAAATTGAAAATAAATCAACCACATTGAGCTGTCACAGAGAACAGATGCTGTACTAGTTCGAGTCAATAGAAATAGCTGGTGAAGCAACTGAGATGATAAAGGTGCTCAACAGAATACTGGTTGGGGCTCAGGAAGAGCACTAAAGTAGTGAAAATAAACTGAAGGGAGTTTGAGTGAAGTTTTTCATGGTGATGAAAGACATAGAACATTTGAAGAGAGTGAAGATCGCTCTGTCCAAATGTTTTATTTCTTTCCTGATTTTTACTTTGTATGTAGCACACAGAACAGTGTGTGTGTTGTTCTGATTGCCTGTAAATGACTCGGTCACCTCTTTGTCTGCAGTTTGAATTGGGCTTAACCCATTTGGAGTTACTCACTGGGAGTGAAATTATGACTGCGTTGTGCCCTAAATTATAGGCTGGAAATACCTGCAGTGCCGAGCTGTGGACCTCCAAATGAGCTGTGATGCAGATGCATTTGCTTCCCCGTGTTCCCTTTGTTCTTTTGTCTGTGTTGCAATGCAGGCTATGTCCCAATACTCAGTGTAGCCAGACAGAAGGCAAAGGCAAGGTCTGATACTGCCCTATGCCCATTTTCTAGCAAGGATGAATATTGTGTGAATTGTTCCTTCTTTCTGTCCTTGCTTTTTCTGCATCACCACTGAAATCACAGATTCCAAGGGGCGTGGAGCAGGAACTGCCATTTTGCTTTGTGTGGATAAGAGAAGTAGCAATCTAATAGTGACTTTTGATACAGATTAAAAAATTATATCTTCCTAATGAAGCTACAACTATCTGGCCAAAAATCATGTCTGTAATGTATTCAGATGTTTTAAGGTAAAGCCTTTAAAGCTGCAGTTTTCTCAGTAACTGTAGATTTCTAATTGTTTGGCACTCTGGAGAAGTGCAGAGTCCTGGATGTTGGGTTGATCCAACCTCAAGAATAAAATGTCAGTCTACAATAATAGTCAGCAGTTGCTGTATAGATATGGAGGAATTCATGCAGTGGTTTGTCAGGACTTCCTACACAAGATTCCATTCTCAAAAAAAGCTCTCTCTGTTTGAGAAATTGTAGGACAGCAATAGCATTGTCAGTGCACGTGTTTGTGCACAGAAGAAGTAATTTGAAATGACAAACCCGGAATACCTGTGTCTAAGTAGGATTTTATGTCCAATTTAACTTCTTCCTACCTTCCACTTTCCCTGTCTCTGTTTATACTTAGTATTTTTTATACTTAGCCAGTAGCTCAAACAGTTCATTCTTTAGACTAACAATTTACTTAGTTCATCATTTTAGCTCATTAGCTTCTCCAGCAACAGTAAACTCATCTTCCACTCAGAACAATCTGACTTCTACAAAGTGAAAAGTTGAGTAGTTCCCTTTGTACAGGGGTATTCTCCTTCTCAGAATTTAAATGTTTTGTTCTAGACTTGTGAACACTGTTGCACCCCTTCTAAAGAACAGTGCCTCCAATTGTCATGCAAGTTCTCCACTGGTCTTCTAAGGCAACCATGCAGCAATATGCAGAACTGTCTGAGCCAGCTCTGTAGCTGAACTGTACTGGTTTCTGCAAGTAAAACAGCTGATGTAGCTCAATGTACTGCTCAAGCTTCCTTACAAGCTTCCCATCCCAAGTGTTTTGTGAAGTCATAATTGATATGTTAAAATGAATATACTGTTTTGGGATGTGAGCTGGTTTGAGACCCCTTTCAGAGTACTGTGTTGTGGCAAATAGATGGGGACAGTGTCCTCACATGCAGCTTGGGCTAAGCCTAAAGTACAGATCACCTGATGGGAATTTGTAGAGGCCTGTGTCCTGTGATGCGTGGTGCTCATTGAGGTGATCCTGCCAGCTTTTCTTTCCCACTTGCTGTTACCAAAGAAGGCAGTCTTACAGCCAGTGGAGGTTTTCAGCTGAGGAAATCTGTGAGAGAGAAGCTCATCCACTCGCTGGATTTTAGAGAAGGTCACTTGTTTGATCTGTAAATCTTGACAGCCTAAATGATGTTAAATCTCTTTGGTTAAAAGCATTTACATTAGAGGTAAAGAGCATTCGTGCTCAGTCCTTCAGCACTCTTCATTTGGGAGGCTCCTGTGATGATCTGTCCTTGCTGGTATCTCATGGCTGAAGACAGGTTTTAGGTGACAGCAAAGGATTTAATCATTTGGATGGCATAAAGCTTTAGATAGCTGAGAGGTTTTTAGTCAAAGCCCATTTCACTTTCCTTCATCTTACAGGAGTTGCTCTTGGCTGTTGAGAAGAAGCATGCTTATACAGTGAGTGAGACTTCTTTTAAATACAAAAGAAAGGAAAAACACACCAGGATTGGGAATTAGAAAACAGTGCAGTCAAATTCAGATTAGATTCTCTTTACCTGAGTCACTTGTGTGAGTGGCTCTCATTCCTTTGGAGACCAGACAAATCTAAGTGCTAATTCCTTGTTAGTGTGAGATATAAAGCTGAGTTAACATATCTACTGTAGCTGCACATCCCTAGAAGGCTTTGAATACAACAAGAAAAATTAACAGGTTACAGTGGATTCATGCACCTCTCTCCTGATCTTGTTCTTTCATGCAGTAGTTAAGTATGCTGAACTCCAATCATGTAGTATTTATTTCAGTTTCTAAAAGAACTGAGCACTGAAAATTCTGTATGCTCAGTACTGCGCAAAATCAATGTTTTTCTCTTCTAGGACTTTAAGTGACTGAATGGTCCAAAATATCTTTGATTGATTGTGGTTTCTGTGTGCTAAAAAGTAGTAAGAGAACTAAAAACAGTCCCTGAGGAATTCAGTTTCTTTTCTTCTTGCCACACAGGAGGAATCAGTGCACAAATCAGGAAGTAGCAGCAGCATCTCCCCCTCACAAGTGGAAGACCCTTCTCAAGAAGGCACCAGCAGCAGAAAGAGTGAGTTATGAGAGAGCCCAGTGGCTACTTTTACACACTTCTGTTGTCTTCTGTGCTATGAACTTTGTCTGAAACTTATATGAAAAGCTGAAACTGAGTGTTGTTAATGGAACAAACCTCTATAGCTGAACCCTGCTGAATGGGTCAAATGTGATAAACAATTGGAAGGCATTAGCCTCCACTCTGGGTGTTTCACTTTGTGAAACAGGTTTCATCCTTGAAGTTTATGTAGGACTGTAGAGGAAGTCACAAGTGAATGGAAGGAATAGCTTAGCTATGCTCATCTACTAAAATAATTTGCTACAGGAGCACGTTCTAACCTAAGACAAATTTAAACGTTTCCTCCATCTCTGCCACTTGTGACAGTGTTTGAAAGACACTTACCAATCACCAGTATTTCTCATAAATACTTACTGGGAAGTGGGCAAGATCTGGTCTATTTATACATAGTTATTGCAGGTTTTACTGTGTAACAATATTTTTCATTTGTTTTGAAGTGTTTTGGTTTCATTGGAAAGGTTTTGTAATGAGCGGTGTAATCTGTGCATGTGTTTTCTGTTCATGATGTGAAATAAGTAGAATAGTATCCTGAAATACCTCAGAATGGATATGTAACTTCAGCCACCAGTGGTAGGAATCCTAGCAAATCAGTGGCTGCATTAAGTACTCAGCAATGTTATTCAACAGTCTCTCATAGAAGAATTAACTTTTTTGTACTGATTGATTCCTTAGTGCCTCCAAAGTTCTTGCCCATATCGTCTACGCCGCAGCCCGAGAGACGGCAGCCGCCTCAGAGACGACACTCCATTGAAAAGGAAACACCAACCAATGTGAGACAGTTCCTACCCCCTTCAAAACAGAGCTCCAGGTCACTTGTAAGTGGAGTGGGTGGTAGGAGAGAGAAAAAGAGGAATGCTAAGAGTATAATGAAAATTAAAACTTGGCTTCAGTGTGATTAGAACATGACCCAAAGAAAATTCCTCAATTCAGAAACAGCTCTTGGCTACTAAAGGTGTTTTGAAATCAAGATTTGAACTTTGTCTCTCTAACATATTTATCCAAAATCCCAGGTACAGGTGCCTCAGAAAACATTTGCACTTTGATTAGGACTCGGGGTAAACCACGTGTCTTGATTTTTGTTTCAGAATGTTACCAAAACAGATGAACTTCACCTTACTGGTATTCCACTTGAATAGAGACAATTCCAAAGCAGTGGATCTATTTTGGGATTTGGGGGATTTTTTTTTAGTTGTTGGAAGTATTGCACTTAATGACTGGATGAATGGAATGATTTCTTCCCACCTTAAGAACTTGCCTGGTAATGTTTATACGTATGAAAGCTCTTTTCAGTAATCCAAATCAAGGTTTGTCTGTGTTGCTTTGTTGAAGTTACTGAGGCAAAAACCTGTATTACTGCTTGAAAAGAAAGTACAGTGCATTTGATCAATTAGCTTTAATTGAGAACTGTTTTCCAGCAGAGTACAAACAGCAAAGGGTATGAAATCCTGGTTCGTTTATGCTGACATACTGATTAGTGCTTTGTAATCTCATGCAGGGTATGTTCCTCGTCTCTTTTCCTACCAGCAGGGTTTCAAGGTGTGCCCCATGAACAAGGTGCTGGTGAACAGAGAAATCAATAAACACATCCGAGTTTTGAAAGGAAGGGAATATTCACTCGCCCTGTCTTGTAGTGCAGTGGTACTGAAGGGCCTTGAAGAGGATTTTTGTTGGCCCAAGAGATCACAGCCAGGATCCAAACCTATTAGATGATGAAGCTGATCAGGAAAAATGCCTCCGAATATTCCCCCAACAGGCTTCTCCTTTTCAGAGGGTCTGCTGGATTTTATTACATCTGTCCAAGTAGACGTCGTTTCTCATTCCAGTTGTAGGTCAGGTAGTAACATGTTGATAAATGCATGGCACAAGTGGACATCTCCTGCCAAAGTGAACTTGGAGCAGGATGTATTGCAGCAGACCTGTGCTGGAGGGCTCCTTCAGCTTATCTTTGAAGTCACTTTCACATAAAATGGGTTGCCCTGTCACCTCCTGCTGTGCTCACTGTATATTGAAACCCAGACTTTATTTTCTAGTAGGCGGAGTCATTCACAGACAAATAGTTTAAAGGGAGGTGGGGAGAAAGCATCCTATGTTATACTATGTTATATATTTAACATTTTTACACACTTCTAAAAGTGAGTGCGCTACATTGTAATATTAATCTCATGTATTTCAGAGGATCATGCAACTTAAAATCTTATATGAGGCTATTATTTTAAATAGGTCAACCAAGTTCATACCAGGATCTTCTTGACTACATACACATTCTCCCTCTGTTGGTCTGTTCATTGACATATGCCTAGAAAAATGCATTTAAAAACAAACATTGCAGAAAAACAAATTCAATTATTCCATTCCTCCTAAAAAATACTAAAGGAAAAGGGAGAAAAAGCCATTAGATAAGTCAGGCTAATTTGGGAACAGATGGGAAGGGTTTTACTAGTTTCTTTTGTGCTTAGGGGGGGTTTTATTGTTTTGGTCTTTTTCTTTTTTTAAATCTCTATAGAACTGCCACCTAGCTTGGTTTTGACTTTGAAGTGAAAAAGAAGGAAACCAGTAGTGAAATGATATTCTGTTAATAAGAACCTATTTTATTCGATGCCTTGAGAGCGAATTCTTTAACTTAGCAATAGTGCCCTCTAGGGTGTGACAGACACCTCCCTCAACACTCTTGTTTTTTATTTTGGGAGATGAGTTCTGATATGCTGACACTGGCCCAGTTCCATACTTTGGTTTTCTGCAACTCTCCTTCCTGGAGGGATGCCAACCTCTTCCAGTGGCTGCGCCAGATGTTGCATCTGTAAAATTGCCATTCCCACAGTGAATGCTTCTCAGTAAGCAGAGTATTATTTATTTTTTATTTGACATCACATTTCTTCATCCCTTCCTCCTGGATTGATGGAGTTTCATTTCTTATCACCAGCTCCTGTGACCCTGGTTTCTCTCCAAGGTGAAAGAGGCCTTGTCAGCAAATAGCCATCAATGCCAGTGAGACCAGGCAGGGTTTGCTACAGTCTCTTAGCAGGATTAGCAAGAAACTGCTCTGTCTTGCATACTAACGATGGTTTTGTGAACTGGCATCTCATCAGACAGAGCAAGTTAGGCCCAAGTAGGTGGGGAGGGGAAACAAACTTGGAGAAGTGCCATACATAGTCCTTTTGACATGTCACCCTGCCAGCGCTACATGGAAAGGCAGGGTGGCTCAGTGACTTTGGGGGGGTCAGCCCAGGTGGTTGCTGTAGTGAGATGATTTGGTGCTTAATCAGTGAGATCAATTCAGTGTCCTGAGATTTACATGTGGATGCCTTTGCAGTCTGTTTGCTTTTTAAATTATTATCATCATTATTCTTTTTCATGACCCAGAGGACCAAAGCTAATGGTTTCATTTATACACAGCATTCGCTTCTCTGCTTCCTATCTATTGTTCAGGTTCCTAGGATAACCAGTTTATTTCCAAGGATGACTTTCAGACCACTTTTTTCAACTATGCAAACAGCTTCTCTGCTCAGCTCTCATCCCGTTGAAGCAGCCATGTGTGGGGTGGCAGGGGCTATGTACTATCTCTGTGAGAGAGCTCTTGCCAGCAGGTGGAAACCCGCAAAGGTTTGCCTCTTTCTGCTGGCTTTGGAAATCACCTTCACCAGCATGTTCCCTCCTAGGGGAGCACTTCCTCAGCTGTGGCAAGAATTACACCTTAGGCTGGGACACTGCACCTGATTGACTTTGATTTCAATGTGTATAGGATATCTCTGTGTCTTCAATCACCTCACGGGGAAAAGAAATCAGTTCTGAAAGGACAGCAAACTAAAAATGCAACATCACCAGATTATCAATGGGACAGACCTTAAATATTACAGCACATGAAGATCCTGCAGCAAAAATCCAGCAAAAGTATTGTAATCATTGGACTATGTTGAAAAGAATAAGGTTTTATGTTTCTCCCAAGGTACACTACATAGAATGGGAGGGCATTTGCAATCTGCTTTACTTGAAAACCTACATATTGTTTTGGTCCTCAGCACACTTATGTGTCAGAACTTGCAGAACAGCTCATATCCATGTATCAGGGAAGGCAAATCCACTGAAAAGAAAAAGTAATTCATCTACCCCTATATTAACATGAATAATTTAATTTTTCCTTCTTTTTCCTGTCCCAACCAGTAAGTAGAAGGGTGAAACCTCTTGTAGGAGAGTTTATACGTGAGATATCCAGCTGACCTTTCAGAAACTTTTGGTCTGCAAAAGGAACAAGAGTTTAGAGTGCCTGACTAATTGTGAATTGCAGAATTTTGAGGCCACTCCGGCGCTCATTCATTTTGCAATTTACTAATGCAACTCGTTTGAATGTCTAGTGACATCCTTTAATAAGAAGAAGGAATACATTAGAGCAAAAATGTGTTAGTCATAAGGACCTATTAGGTGTGTGTACTCTGAGAATGACCTACAAAGCACATTATGGATATGCAATTCTTAGTACTTGCTTTTCCTGCATAAAAACATGATACATACACACCTTAAGTTATAGTGTTTATAAGATGATTGCATAGTCAGTGTTAAGCCAGTTCTCAAGAGGATCGTAGAAACTTCAAGTTCAAAATAGTATTTTCAAACAATATTTTTTCCCCTTTAAAAATAAGCATACTGGCTTGTGTTTAATATTAAAACGAGTATTGAGTATAATTCTGGAAAATCAAGACCATTCAAACCATATTTTGTCTTTACCATGTTCTGTGAAATGCGAGTATTGCGGAGAGTGCTCTCACTTGGAGCTGCTGAATTTGGGTGCAGTCTATTGTTGGAAGTTGGAGCAATAACTCCAAAGCATCATTACTCAATGAAGTTTAGCCGGTGCTTAGCATAATTTAATTAATTTCAATGCCTTAGAGGTAGTGTAGAAACAAAAGATTTTCTTGTGTACTTATTTATATTCTGAAAAGGGAAAAAAAATCCCCAAGCAGTTTTCTGAAATCGGATTATTTATCTTTCATTTAATGTTGCATTAACATTTTGTTGTCCTTGTGTATCCACTGGAATTAAAACATTAGCATTTAAACATGTGAACATTTTCTATGTTTCCCCTGCTGCCTGCTAGCTATTTCTATTTTAATGATATTCATTTTCGATTGGTACGACAACAGGCCCACACTATTCCCCTAGTACGTGCTCTACACCTATAGCAGATCCGCAGAGTTTCTTCAAAGGAGCAGTATTCCCCGACGTCATCGTTCTGTAAATTAAAGGAATGGGCGTTCATGAGGGGGAAGGAAGAGCTTCAAGTAAGAAATGTATTTCTAAAGGACTTAAAGCTCTGGTTGATTGCAAGCATTCAGTCACCCTCATTCACCTCGGATAGTTTCCCTCGGTCTCCCACGATGCAGACTCGAGGGGTTTTGCTGGCATTGTGTGCATCCCGCTTTCCCACCCACTTCCTCTGCCGTGCCGCCCCAGCCTTCAGCCCTGCCTTCCCCATTGCAAGGCAGTTGCTATGGGAAGAACCCAGAACGAAATGCTGAGAGCTGCTGGTTAGCTGTAAAGTTGCTCATAGGGAACAGAAGATACTTTGTTTTGGCTGTGCAGTTTTACACCTCAGAGCAAATTGCAGCTGCTTTTGATGTAGTTTGTTTTTTCCAGAAAACTAGTGTTCCATACCCCAAAGGTTTAGCTGGCAAATCTAACAAAGTTAACTCAATTTTAGTCTTTTGTGGGGTACCCTAAACAGAGTGAAGTTTCTTTGTGTTCCCTTTCTAGATAGGTAAGACAACAGTTTTTAAAAATGTGGTGGTTCCTAAATGCTAATGTTTGCCAGATCTGCAACGTAGAAAGATTTTCTTTTTAATCTGATGGAAAGACAGAACAGACCTCTGAGTACATGGAAATGGAGCATTTCCGTACTAATCCGATTCATCACTTCAATTTGTAAACGAGATCTCCAAACTGTCAGCCACGTCTTTGTGTACGCAGGAGAAATTTCCTTCGTTTATTCAGAGAGCATTGCCTGTCATTGTCATTACTGCACAGTAGCCCCTCTGGGCTGACTGAAAAGGTTCACTAAGCATTAAGCAATGGGAGTTCCCACAGAGGTTTCTGTCTTTCTTTTGGAAATGTATAATCAACTACTGGGCTGGATTACAAATTGGGTTGGTGTTTTTTATTCCTTGGTACCAAGTTCAGGAGTTCTGCACTCAGTATTCTCCTAAATGCTGCAATACAGAACAGATGCGAGATTTTTTAAGTCGAAAGTTTTGCTGTTAACGCTCTGATTTTAATTTGAACCTCTACCATTTGTAATGCAACACCGGATAACCAGTTCACCTGCTTGATACTGGGACATTATTCTGTAAAGCTTAAATGGCTGCTGTTAGTTTCTGGGGCAGAAAGGAGATTTTTTTCTGCCTGAACTGATGTAACTTTTTGTAGTTGTGGTGTGATTCTGATCATTTGAGCACCAAGATGTGGTACCACTGAATAAAAATTTCTGCTAGAATGGGCTACTAACAACTTTCCTTGGCCACTCTGGGCATCACGAAGTCTCAGAGAAATTATTTGATGTATACCTCAAACGGTATACATAAAGTAATGCCATCTACCATAATACATTTTCCCTTTTAAATTATAAATCTGAATGTTGATTGGCTTGAAGCAAATGTTTATAAAAGACAAATAGAGGGAAGGATCAAGTAGTTTGAGGAAGAAAGATGAAGAAAACTGTCATTTGTTGTGAAGGCTGAACATAAGACCATTGAGATCACACTTAAGCAGCTTCCAGTGGTTTGGCACTCGTGTGATGCCCATGAATGAGCCAGTGCTATTCCAGTTTGATGGGAGAAACCCCCTGTTTCTGGAGTTACTAACCAGGTGGCTGGTTGTTTAGGTTGAACTCTGGGAGAAGCCGTTTGTCTTTGAATTAATACGGGGTTTTTGGCTTCCAGGAGGAGTTCTGTTACCCCGTGGAATGTCTGGCTCTGACAGTGGAGGAGGTCATGCACATCCGTCAGGTGCTTGTGAAGGCAGAGCTGGAGAAGTACCAGCAATATAAAGACGTCTACACTGCTCTCAAGAAAGGAAAGGTAGGGCTGAGTCTGTGGAGGCTCTGAAGGGTATTGAGGGAAGCCAGTTGCACATTTGTTTCTTACCCTGTATTAGAGAGAAAGAAGAGTTATCCACCAAACATCCCCCTAAATGTGTAATGCATGGGTCAGCTGCCACGAATTATGTCCAGAAACATTAAACTTTTCATGGAAACACCTTGTTTGTTTAGATTGTCTACAAAAATGCAGTAGCATTTGCAATTGTCAGAGTGTATCTGTACGTGTCTGGTTTAAACTTCATTGACTGAAGTGATTTCTGTCCCCATGCCTTCTGCAGGTTTGGTTACCTTTTCTGTTCCAGAAAACAGAATTACAGATAGCATTAGAAAACTACAAGTTCTTCATATATGAATCCTTATTACCAAGCACAGAGGGAATTAAAGCCCTCAGATAAGTCAAGCCAGATGTGACCCCAGAAAGAGGGGTCATATTAGAGACCCATTAACTAATGCATTTTTCTGTAAACTGCAGATTGGAGATTGGTACTTCCCAGTAGAAGCAGCATCCTTTTCTCCCACTTTCAATTTGTGCTTCTTGAACACCTCCAGCAAGTCTATTTTGACTTTACTGCATATTTTGTCTACAGGCCTATCTGTGTCTAGTATGCAGATTTATTTTAAAGACTTAATACATTTAAGACAGAGGAACAAAAATCTTAAAATGTCATTCATTAGATTCAGCTGTTGCCTGTTGTCGTGATATATAAAGCTTAGTCATGTGCTTTTATCAAATCTCAAAGTAGGTTGAGGCTTTAATTAATTTATCCCGATATTAAAATTGTTTGCTTTTATTTCTAACCAAATTTATCTAGTTAATGGGCAAGTTTTTAATTTAGGCAAAACAATTAAAGACTTAGTTTTAAATATATGAAGGTACAATTCTGGACCTTCTCAGTATCGTCTCAGAAGTACAGACCTCAGAACTGGATGTAGCACTGCCACTGTGGCCTTGCCAACATCAACTGGTCAATGAAATCATCACTGTGTGGGACTTTGCTTAACATTGTGGATTCCTCTGTTCTTCTTCCTCTAGCTCTGCTTTTGCTGTCGAACAAGAAGGTTTTCTTTCTTTACCTGGTCTTACACTTGTCAGTTCTGCAAGAGGTAAATATTTAATGTCTGTTGACAAATGAGTACCATTTCAGAGGGAAAAATATTGATTTATACATTAGAAACCCTCAAACATTTCTGCTGCTTACTGTTGGTTGGGTTTATTTCTGTAACAGTCTATGTTAAAAAAAACTTTGCAAAAACATTTCCTTTGTAAGTGACAGAATTGCTTCCTTGGACTGAAAGTCTTGACTAAAAGTGCTAGAAACACTCATTTGTTTTGTTATGCTTATGAGAAAGCAAGATGGAATTTACTCAGACCCCCCAGTCAACAGTTCCACAACCTGTGTTTTTGGGGACAAAATTCCATTTACTTTTTTGGCTATTTTTTGAGTATTGGGGCAGGGGAAAAATGAGAAGAAATATTTGTGGGCAAAATGATAAATTTGAAGTTAACAGTGAGACAGTAAGTCAGAAGATCTATTAACCACTGAGTTTCAGTCTCATTAACCAGAGGAGGTTTCTTTAGAGGAAATCCAGCTTATTTTTCTTTTTTTTTTTCTCTATTTTTAAAATTTAGGGGTAGTTCTTGTTCAGCATTTCTCCTTGCTTTTGGCTTCATGTTCTGATTGAAGTTACTGTGCTGAAGAAGCTTTAAAAATGAAAAATGTTTGTTTAAGGGGAGGATGGGGCAGGGGTTTATTCTTGATTTAAATGTTATTTTTCCCAATGGATTGATTCATGCTCTTGCTTTCTTACACAGGCCTGTATGCTCACAGTGTTGCAAAAAAGTAAGTAAGGAAACTTATGTTTTGAGCCTTTCTAAACAGCTGCAATCTTTGTAATGATGCTGCATGTTCCCTGTGCTGTTCCCAACAGATGCGGCTGCCATCGAAGCCATATTCCACCCTCCCCATCTTCTCCCTGGGACCTTCAACCTTGCAAAAGGGAGAAAGCTTCATGAGGCCAGAGAAACCCTCTACCAGTCACCACCATTCCCTGCGGAGCAGGTGAGAAACAACCTGGCCTCACTTGAGTGTGTTGCAAGTGTTCCCCAAGTGTTTCATGCTGGGTTATCAATCATGAAGATGCTTCTCACCTGTTTTGTAGTCAGCAATGTTTCTAAGGCTTGTAGGAACTTCTCTGAAGCCTGAAAAGCCAGGTGACTTCTACTCATTGCTTGATTTAGAAATAGCAACAATAAGAGTGTCTTAAACCTTTTTCACATTACAGCTGAAAAATTATGAGTCTGGGACAGCTGTATTTCTGTAGCACTTCTGAAAAAAAATCCTTAATATGTCTTTTTCTGGTGTGAATGAACTCTTTGGAGATAAATCTTGCAGGGTAAAATCACCACTGAATGGGAATTCAATGCACAGATTTATCTTTTTTTCTCCTTATTTTTCTAATACAAATTTTCATAATTTTTTCACTTTGATATTATCAAGTTATCTGTTGGTTTTATATCTTATACACAGATGGTTGTCAAAGCTAATCTGAGTAATTAAATATCAAAGGAATGCTCCTTTTTGAGGGAATCTGCTGTATAAACCCACTGCACAGATTACCATTGCTATGATGCTGTGTAGATTAGCCAAAGACATCAGCTATTTTTAGTTACTAGCGAGGTTGTTTTGGCCAGGACATAAATGTTAGACACACCCTCAGTCAGTGACCCTGAAATGTTGCCAATCCAGACAGAAGCTGTCCTCTCCAGTGTTTGCTGTAATGTGGGACAGGAGGAAGGAAAATTGAAATCCAGACCCTTCTGATGTGATTTTTCCTGGGGCCCACAGCCAAGTTGCCAAATAACGTGACAGCTCCTGCTCTTTTGCCTTTTTCAGGTTGACCTCGAGGTCCAAGTCTGTGGACAAGTCCCAAGAAGAGTTTCCCAAAGAATTAATGGAGGACTGGAGCACAATGGAGGTTTGCGTGGACTGCAAGAAGTTCATCTCAGAAATCATCAACTCCAGCCGGCGCAGCCTGTCTCTGGCCAACAAGCGAGCCAGGTTAAAAAGGAAGACGCAGTCGTTCTACATGTCGTCACCAGGAACCTCGGAATACTGCCCCTCGGAAAGGACGATCAATGAGATCTGAGCCGTGTGCCTTTCGCTTTGCTTCCGTCTCCATGAGGTCATCGTCCATGAGCGAGGTCACTGGGACCGGATTGTCATCCCATGCTTCGTTCCACTTGACTGGCTCAGGTTTGCGTTAGATAACAGGATTTCCTTCTCCAGCAGTTCCCGGAGACACAGAGCTGTGTTTGGATCTGTGCAGGGTGACACACGACGGGTCAGCTGCTCGCGCTGGGAGAAAATCAATAGTTTGGAATTGTTGCCTCTTTTGTACGTGTGCATCGAAACGAGAAAGCCTTTCTTGCTTTCAATCTTTTTTTAACCATGCTTTGAACCATTTTTCAGGAGATGAGCTGAGAACAGGTGTCTGATGGAGAACCAGCTCTAGCACAGTGTCAGTGTTAGCACAGCAGCAAGCAATAGGTCGTGCTGCCATTCCCATCCTTGGAATGCTCATGCCCTTGTTGAGGCAGCCAAGGGCTGTGTCTCACACCAGGCACCCAGCGTGAGCAGCTCTGCTCAAATCCATCTTCCTTTAAACCATTTTGGTTGCTCTGAGATCAGGGTTCAGCACAGGACTCTACAATGTCAGTGTCCTGGGGCAAAGCAGGTGACAAAGCTCTTTGCCCATGTAGTTGGCCATACCCCCGAGCTGCTGTACTTCTTAAGCCTTAGTGTCCTTCTGAGTGTCTCCTGAGCAGGTTTTAGTAGCTTACTTTCTATCTTGAATGTATGATAATGACTACTAGTGGCAGCAAATTTTAGTAGTAGACAAAGTTGTACAGTTTATGGGGAGGATGGGAGCTAAGAGAGGCGTCTAATTTTAACTGAATACCTGTAAAATTGTTCTCGTGGTTACTCAGAGGAAACAGTGAGTAAGGTGTAAATTTGTATTATAATGGAGCACACAGATACTGCTATAGTTCTGTCTGACAGCATATCAATTAGTAACCCCATTTTTTCTGGGGTTTATAACTTGGCTGTAAAAATTCGTGTTCTGCTGAAATTTGGGACAGTGCTGTCTCAGATTGGGAGCGATCTCTCTCTTTTTTTCTTGAATCTTTTTTTCATTCTTTCCCCCTTTTTAAATCACTACGAGGGAGTGCTAGACTAATTGTTTAGAGGTTCCAACAATTTTACAATGTTAACTGACATCTCATGCTTTTTTGCACTTTTTTTATATTCAAAATACTTTTTTTTTTCAATTCAGTCATAGCCAGAGTTTAGTCAATAATTTGGGGCCAGATCTTTTTGGTATTTAAAAACAAGCTAACATAGCCAAGTTATTAATACTTGAAAATCAACTACTGTAACTTTTTTCATAAATTTTTTAATACCCTGAGGCATATTTAATATCTATATAGCAGTGTATTATAGAATGACATAGCAGAAAAGTTTCAGATCTATTTATTAACATTTCTATACTTCGAGTTAATGAGAGATACCTCAGAACTGCTCCAAAGTAGCTGGGACTGGACTTCCATAACTTAATTCTAAAGGTGTATTAATCAAAACAGCTTCCTCTGTCCAAAAAGCCCAAGAGACAGACTGCCCCTCTGGCCTTGGCAAGGCACAGTGCCGAGGCTGGGAGGCACCAGGGCTGCTTGGCTCCCACTTGGCAGCCTTTGGAGCAGCCATCCATATCGTCTCTTTTAGGCTGATTTGAAAAGCACATGCAAAAGTCTCTGTAAACCTTCCCAGGGAGTCAGCCATCCTTATTTTTTGTTAAAAGCCCCCTTGGAAAATGACCATTTTTGCATATATGGGGCTCATTGAAATAGTTCCTATTTTTTTTCTGAACCAATGCAAACAGGAAAAGCAGGGCTCAGTGTTAACTCTCCCTCCTTGCTGTCCCATGTAAGGCCAGGTGTCACAGCCCTCTCCTCACAGTGCCTCTGGAAGTGTCTTGCATGTTAAGGCATCCGGAGTACTGGCAGGAGATAGGGATGTGGGATTGCAGGGGAGCAGCACGGGCAGGCTGGTGGGAAAGGTTCTGCTGTTGCTGGAAGGGTCGCCTGATCTCAGTCACATCAGCACTTTTTCTTGTCTCTGTGCCAAAACCAGGCCGTGTGTTTGCTGCAGTGCACCAGGGAAAGCAAACAGAAAGAAATGCAGGAAATCTCACTTGCATCTGCCCTGTTGTTGTTGTTGTTGTTGCCACAATATTTTCATGGAGGTAGCCCAGCTGTGTTACAGTCACCCAGCCCTCTGCTCACAGTCCATTTCCCTGGTGTCCTCAAGCCACTGAGGTGCAGGGCATCCAGCACATTTATTTTCCTCTTGGAGAGGAATTTGGATGTAGAGCAGGCAGGATGAAGGACTAAGTAACTTCTGAGTCTGCGAAGGGAAACGAGTCTTTCATGCCTGTGCCCTGCTCCACTCTGGCAGTGTCCAGGGGTGGCTCTGAGGCAGTGGCAGAGCCTTGTGATCCAGCCTGTGCCTTCCCAGGATTCCCAGAAGTCCTTGGCTCAGGGCAGGCTCTGCTGTGCTGGGCAGGGCACAAACACTGAACAACAATGCAGTGGTTGTACAGACAGCTCCCTGTTGCTCACACAGAGCTGCCATGGGCCAGGGCCTGGATAACCTCCCTTTTTCCCTGGAGAACACCCTCCAGGCTGCTGACACATGCTGTGGCAGGCTCCAGAAAACATGATGTGGAGGGCTGCCTCTCCTCTTCACTCCCATCCCTTTCTCCCTGGCATAGTTTCCGCATTATCCTGGCATTTCGTTCCGCAAGAGGAAAAGCCGTGGGTTGGTTTGTCGCGGGAAGCCTGAAGGAGCTCAGCTCGCTGGTTGCCTGGCTCTGCGGAGTGGGCTATTTTTAGCTTTCCATCTCCTCCCTGCCTGCACCAGCATCCCAAATCCACTGCAGCCATTGGCCCAGCACCCCGTGGTGCTGCCCAGCATGTCCTAGTTACAGGCTGAACTTCGTGTCAGCGTCAGAGGGGGAAATCAGAAGCTTGTAAATATCTGTAATATATTTATATTTAGGAAGTCTCCATCAATCATGCAATGGGAATTGACTTTCCCGTGATGTTTTAAAAAGGAAATGAGTCTTATTTATATGTGTGTTGGCTGTTATCTTTTATTAGAGTTAACGCTTTCAGCCCCCTAATACAGTTTGCACATCTTAGAGTGAATTACTGCTGAAAGGAACGCAGCACTAGCACAGTGAACTCCATGAATTTTAAAATTATTTTCTTCCTTTTTTTTTTAGCTTTATTAGTATGCCCAAGGTCTGTTAAAATATATCATGGGAGACCCAAGATGCTAAAAATGCCTCTGGCAGCATCAGTCTTGTTTGTATGTGAACCTGGTTGTGGGGAATGCAAAACCAGCTCTGCCTCACGGCGGTGATGGAAGATGCGAGCAGACTTTTGCTGCAGCTCTCAGACCTGACCATTCAAGTGTTCATGGTGACAGTAGTGTTTTGGGGGGTTGTTGGGTTTTTTTTTCCCTTTCTCCATTACTTCCTTTATACAGGGAGGGGTGTTACCTGGTGAAAATAAAATGCCTTTCCATTGTAACCCTTGTCTGTGTTAATTATTCATGGGGAAGCTGATTTAAAGGTTCTGTCTCTCTCTTTTTCATGCTTTTATAGTTTTGTAAGATCAGCCAGATGTTTCTTTTGGCAAAGAATTGTTAACAAAAATGATTGCATAACAGCTGAACACTGGCTGGGCTGCATGAAGGGATGAAAACATGTCGAAGTACCCTTAGAATAGCAATAAAAACTGCTTGTGTAACCCCAGTGATGTGATTAGCTCCTTGTCATCATCTGCAGCCAACTCCCTCTGTTACCAGTGTGCTGCTTCTTCCAACACTGGCAGGCTGTACCTGAGGCAGCACATTTGTCCTGCATGTAGTACAGGCTTTGGGAAATCTCCATCCCTCCCTCACCATTGGGAGAGAAATGCTGACAGTCTTTCGGAGAGGCTTTTGATGGATTTGGTTTAGTTTTTAAACCAGAAGTGGAGAGAACATCATTATCGCAACTCTTAATGTTGTTCTCTTTTCTCTCCTGAGCATCCCTTTTTCCCCAGTCAAGTTCAGCATCAGCTTCCCTGGTTCGTTACTGGCTGCATGCTCTACAGGTTGAAACTAATTTAGAACCTCCATCTTTAAGCTCCTGATTGCTACCTTCCTGCTTTACTTCATCCAGCAGCTCTGCACAACTCCTAGGAATGTCTGTCTAACAGCTCAGTCTCATCTGTGAAACAGTGACAGCACACAGGCATGAGAGAAAGGTGCTGCAACTCTACACTCTGGTGCTACAGCACATGGATTATGTTCATGTTACCAGAAAATTTTATACTGTTGCCATGTTGATAACTTGGAGCTGCTCTGGTTTATTTCTTCTTTTGTATGTGTGTATCTTAAGGCCAGTCTGAAAATGTTTATGAATACCTATTCCAGCTATAAACCTCTTTCATTGTTTCTGTCTGGTTTTTACTACTGTGTTTCAGAGTTTTTGGGTACCTGAAATTGCCATTCCCAAGAACTTCCATGTAGGAGAACCATGACAGAGGGGCCTTAGCTCAGCCTGATGTGATGCACAAAGCCACAGAACCCCCGTGCTGAGCAGCACCTGTGAGTTCCAGCAGCCCAGAGCAGAGGCAGCTTGGGGCCTTCCCTGTTCCCTCACCTTGATGTTGAAAAATCCCAGAGCTGCCCGTGTTGCTCAGCTGCCCTGGCACAAGCTGTGAGCTGCTCCGTGTCCCAAGGTCCCCAGCTGCAAAAAGAGACTTCAGAGTGATTACAAACTGTTTAAAGAATTTTGAGAGCTGCTGCTGAAGAGCTGAGTGCTCAGTGTCAGAGCAGAAAGGATCCTGCAGTGCAAGTTTCCATCTGCTTTCAATACTTGAAAACAATTAGCCCCACTTCCAGATGGAACAAATTCCAGAGAGGTGAAACTTTACAATACTTTGACAAGCAAAGACTTGTGAATGAGTTTTTCTATGGTAGGTCTGCACTCAACAGATATAATCAGGAGATGGAGCTAAATAGGTATCAAATAGACATGGCAAATTTTATGCAGCAGTAGCTTAGTTTGCTTCTTTGCAAGAAACCAATCCAGTAACTTTCCAGTTTCTTCCCTGGTCAGGCTGTTTTTGCAGTGCCTGGCTGAACTGAGTGTCAGGTGTGAGGTAGGCCAGGCTCTGTGTGCTGAGGTAACGACAGGAGCTGCTGCCGTCTGCAAAGGTCAGCAAGATGGGTTCTGTAGAACATTTCTAGAGGAAGCCCTCTGGAACAGACCCTTAAGAACAGACCTTACTACAGCCAATTAAAAATACATTTGTAAGCAGATAGTCTTTCAAAGTGCCAGACTACTACTGTAAACTCACAGCTGAAAAAGACCTTTTTGATTCTTGATACATTTGATTTTAAAAAACCACAACCCTTAAGAGCACTCAGTACAAAAAAGACATATTCTTGGTGCCTCTGATGCAGCTGAAGGTATTTCCACCAAGCTTCAGGTCCTCTCTGCATTTCTCTAACCAGTGACACCAGTGCTTAGAAATGGGAGCCAGCAATGCTTTAGCTTTTGCAGGATGGGTCCTGAGCCAGACAGTGCGGTGTGGGATTGTTTAACTGGATTTCAGAAATCTGAGTTCAGAAATCTGCTCAATCTAGAATTAAAGGACGTAGGCATGAGTTGATGTGAGCTCTGCAGGAGGCTGGCTTCCAAAGTTCGGTGGCCATAAGCACCAGTTCAGCTGGCACAGATCTGCAGAGGCAGCACAGCCACGGCCCAGCTTTCAGGAGAGGCAGAGACCAAGGCCCAACTTCAGCTGAGACATTAAAGGTGGGCGTGTTCCTGTTGAAGGGATGGTGGTTACATTACCTCTGAATCAAAAGCAAAATGAAGAAAATGAGAAGAGGTTTTGAGCTGCATTTCTATTAAAGCTGTTTCCCTCTCCCCAGCCCCCTTCTTTAATAAAGGAAAAAAACCCTCCCAAACAGGAGGTGCACTTTTTGGACATGAACAGGCCTAAAGCACAAAGCCTTCCCCTCTGAACTTCCCCTGCTTCTGTGCTGTCACTGTGCATGTACTGTCTGCGCGTCTTCAGGGACTCCAGGGGCATCAGCTCCAACAGTGAAAGGCAACAGAATTGTCTTCTGCTTGTTTCCATGTTACGTGCTACTGAAATGCAATTTCTTGTTTAGGAGTTACTAATAAAAAGCTCTTCAAAATTACTGCATTGCTCTCACTTTCTTGAGCGAATTGTGAAGACCATGGGCACCATTTCTTACAGAGCACAGCTGGAAAGGCCATGTTCCACATTTGTTTGTCCAGGCAGAGCCCTGAACCTCAGCTGCTGCAGATCTTAACTAGGTCAGAAACAAAATTAATAGCAAAGTAAAAGAGAAGGTATTGTACCAAGAAGGCCCCACATTAGGAGCCCTTACTGAGCATTTCACTTGCAGGTGCCTTCCAGTAAAATGAGAATCATACCTCAATCACCTCAGTTGTGGAAAAATTAAAAGGACAGGACTTGTGCTTCACAGGTATGCCTTCTCACTGAACAGATCCGTAGTGAAAGCATGACCTGCTACCTGGAGCTGGGATTAAAAGGCTTAGCCCATAAACCTGCATGATTCTGACAGGTGGCAAGTAGTGTTGGTGGGGTAAGAAGATCATTTATGAGATAAATAAGGTCTTATTTACAAGTCAAGGCTAGTGATTTTACATGAGTCTTTCCTGTTCTAATGCAAAATGAAGCAGCTGCCATTCCCAAATGGAGTTACCAGTCCAGGCCCAGAGGACCCCTGCAGAGCTTTTGAGCAGTGTGTGGCTTACAGAGAGCTCCAGGGAGCCTGGTACTGGATCCTGCTGCCTACCCAGCACAGACTAATGGAAATTATTTTTCTGCAGCTTTCTCAGAAAACCAACAGCCCGTTAGATATTACAGTCACACTCAGAAGTGTTTTTTTAAATTGCACACGGCATTTATTTTGGATAGCACCACAGGGTGCACAGACACTTTACAGGCCTGCCCTTCACAGCTCCCAGTCTAGGAAGGTGGAACAATAGGAATGATGTTGCCTACTGCTCCTCCCGAGGGTTTGAATGAAAAGAGTCACATCAAGGAATGTGGCTGGTCATTTACTCAGTGCTAGGTTATTACATTGTCAGATACATCAGTGCCCAATTTGTCCTCTGCAGCAGTTCCTGACACCACCTGCTGCAGCTCAATGCGTTTGCTTACCTTAAGAAAATCTTCCAAGAATACAGGAGCTTTCTCTAGGATTGCCTGTCGTCCCAACAAATAGAACCCTTCCTCCATTGTGCCTGCTGACCTGATAGAGGAAAAGAAATAAGAAGCATGGGGGAGCATGGTGCACCAGCACGAAAAGCAGACGTCAACCAGAAGTTAGCCTACCTCGAGTCTGGTATCTTCAACATCTTAAAATCCTTCAGGGCCAAGAATCACCATGCCCAGTTTGCCGCAGTCTGGGAACCACTGCTGCTATTTTCCTGTGCTCCTTCCCCCGCAGTCAGGAACCAGCTCTTCCCAGCTTCTTCCTTCCACAGCAGGCATGTGTGATGCACCTGCAGGGACGGGGGAGCAGCCACACTTCTATCCAATCTGGAGACCTCGTGTGCTGGCATGAAATTCTCAAAATCCAACCACCTCCCTACATCCCATGCTCCGCTCTGCTTCCCTTGAATTGCAACCCAGCAGCTGAGAAACACTGAACTGCAGCATGAACAACTGCTGCAAACACCCTTCCTCTCACAGCTCACAAAACCCAACTTCACTTCTACTTTCAACTCTCAAAGTGCAGAATTCTTATTCAAGATGGCACTTGCTGCCTATTAATCAACAGTTACAAGCACTGAGCTTTCTTCTGCTTAGTCCCCAGCACTTCAAGATCTCTCCAAGTAAATCAGTGCTGACTTTACACCAATTCTGCTTTATGCATTCTTTTTCTCCTACGTACTTTTCCTCCTTCTGCTCCAATCCAAAAAGCTGCTGTTCCCACCAGCAGCTTAACACTTCCCCTCACATGCAGCTTTCTGCCTTTGAGACGCCTCAGTCAATGCATTCGGAAATATTTTTTGGCCATTTCCAGTAAAGAAAGAAAAGATGGAGGAGTTTCTCTAAGGAGCAGTCGTAATAAACAATTCCAAAGGCAGAGTGATTTTCACATCAAGGGCCAACTCAGACAATAATAGTCTAAGAACTGGAATGAGAATTGGGATGCTTCAAAAACAGTGTTTTGCACAGCACAGACAGCTAGAGATCCCACCGGATCCCATCGATCTGATGAGTCACATGGCCAAGGGAGAAGGATGGAACCCCCCTAGCAGAAGGGTAAAAACTGCCCGGGAAAGCTTATGGGAAATTAGGAACCACTTCACCTGCTAAACACTGGAGCCCACCTGATCCCAGTGTGACTCACTGCAAGGTCCTTTCTGCACACTGGCAAAATGAGCAGCTGCAGGGAGATCACTAATCCCAGGGGGATTTTTTATCCCATGGATACACAACTGGCACCCACCCCTAAGACAAGAGGCAGCTGAGTGACAAATGGGCCTCTGGAAGAAATGAGTCTTTTTCCTACCCAAAGCTTCCCCACTCTGCTTTAGCCTAGAGAAAAGCAGGAGAGGACTGAGGCCAAGTAGGAAAGGTGCTGATGCTTGCTGAGGCAAGTGGAGCAGCAGAGTGAAAATCCAAGCATTTGGCCCCATAGCTCCTAAGTGGCAGGAAATGGTGGAGCAAAAGCAGCCCAAAACCGTGAGGAATGAAACAGAAAGGAGATGCTGCAACAGAAGCAGGTAGGGATTAGTTCCTGCAAGAAGGAGAGACAAAGTGTCAAGGAAGTAACCCAGAAAACTGAGGTGCAATCGGCACCGACCTTAGGACGTGGCAGAGGACTTCAGCTCCAGAGAGCCTGTGGTGACTTTTCTGGGAAGCCAGTGCTGGAAATGCAGGAGCCAGCCAGCCTTAAGACAACACTAAGCAAGTATTTCCTTTTTGATGCAAGAAGCAGCTTTAGACAACTCTTCTCCCAAACCAAAGCAATACATGAACATCTCCAAAAGCTTTCCTAGCCCGGCAGACAGTCGTGTTTTCATCACCTCCTGTAGGCGTGTATGGAAATGCTGCAGCACAGGTTTCCAGATGTACACGCACCACCAATTTTCCCTTTTTTTGTGCAGAGCTCTGCCATAGCTGCACTCTCCTGCCTGGCAGAACAGCACCAGGAGCTAGAACATCTCTGTTCCTCGCCAGGAAGTGGCATTACTCCTGAGAAGAGGACAACGACTGACCTGCACCAAAGCTATCTTCCAGACAGGGGCTGCTTTAAGCTCCAAGCTTCAGTTCCAAAATAGGATGGGCTTTAGGTCCACATAAAAAGAGCAATGTCAATATTTGGTGTTCATTTAATTGCTTTCAACGAATCGACATTTTTTTAAAGTAGGTTTATTCATTAGGATAATGTAATTTAGTTACACCCAAATTAAAGTTTACTTTCAGACTAACCAGAATATGAATGCTGAAAATTCCTTTAAGCTACAAACACTTTAAAATTAAGAGATCAAAACAGTGACCAACATTTTACTCTTCTATTTTTTCAGAAGTTACTCATGCTCTTTAACAGCTTCCTGAGCACATGCTTGCCACTTGAACAAGTAAACATCCTTGCAATATTTATTTCACTTTGTGTGCACACCAAAAAATAAGTTAAAATGCCCTAACAGAGGGTTCTGTCTGAGACACATATATTACATCTGGATCAAACATGACAATTCTGTAAACATCAGACAAGGCTACAGTCATTACCAATATATATTTATGCATATTTAATAGGAAACCGTTTCTGCAGTTACTGAAGTATTTTTCCAGATAATAAGCATTTTAAAGGATTTTAAAACCATTTTGTACCCATGTGGAAAGTGTTGAAAAGGTTTGGTTACACTGGTAGTCAACAGAAAGCACTCAGAAAGGAGAACCCATTTGTTGTTCTTGTACTCTTGTACATTCAGGGAATGAAAACTTTCTCTTTATGAAACCTTATCATTTGGATTTAAAATTTTCTGCTCATTTCTCATTTCAGCTCTCCTGGTTACTACATCAATTTCTCCCTCAGTTAAGACATGATGTGAAGAGCAAGGACCAGGGGAACAGCACGGTCTCTTCATTCCAGTAGCATTTAAGTTCCCTTCTTAGAGATAAATAAGTATTTGCCAGCACCTTCCAGTAATCACTCCTCCTGTCCTCATAGGGAGGGGAGGAACTAGAACAAATCAATAAATAAGAAAATAAATTATACCCTTCTGCCCACCAGAAAACCTATTTTAGGCTATTAACGCCAATAGAAACTTTATCTTTGATCAGATACAAACATCTAAGAGGTAAAGTATCTTTGTGTCATGTTCAGGCAGCACATCTAAACAACCTAAGAAGAGTTAGCTCCACACAAGATGTAGCCTTTCAAGATGATCCTCTAGATAAATATCAAATTCTACAGTATCATGTTCTGACTCATGTAGTTCCCTTTAACTGGCCACAAGACATTATCAGATTACAAACCAGACAAAATTCAGTGCTCTAGGACCTATCAGCCCTTCACAGAACAAAAGTTCACATGGAAAACCCTCAATCCCACACATGCATTCTTTTCAAGCTTTTCAGTTTGAGATGGTGTAAATACAACATGTCCTCTACCTTTGTTTAAAAAGGCACATTTAGGCTGTTTTAAATGTGCTAAATGTTTTGTTTCCAGTGTTAAACATAAATTGTTCAAATGAAAAGAGCATCTGCAGGAAGTCAATTTAATCTTCAGCAGGCAACGAGGGTTGCTGTGGAGATGCTGGATGAGGTCACTTTTCTGCTGATCCAGTATTCTTATAATGTACAAAACCTCTGCAGATCAGCCTCGGGAGGGAGCTCTACAGAGCAGTCTGCAGAATATGACTTTTCTGTCAGTTACTTGGTTTTATTTGGTGAACCCAAATATTTGGCTTTATTTTTCTGTGGACGCTGCTGCCATGGCTGGTTTGATCCCCTCACGTGTGGACTTCAGCTCCTCCAGTTCCGTGTTCAGTTTGCTGATCACCCACTCCAGGGCATCCCGACCCTGCCAGAAAAATGCCAGAGTTTAGGATCACAACAGACACACCACCACTGCTCATGTTTCTATAGTTCTTCCTCTGTCAGACATGAAACTTGTTTTAAAATCAATGCCATGCCCTTCATAGTTTGATACCAGATTATATTGATAATTTCTTAGCATCTTCTTACGGAAACTTCACCGCAAAGGCATTTGCTTCACCCCTAAGCCAGAAGCAAACCCGATGCTGGTGTGAGCTCCCAGCAGCACACCAGGGCAGAAGGCCTAATTCAGCAGTCAAGTTTCCTTATCTAAGAGATTTGCTCTTTTTACTGTTTGCTGCTCCCACCACTCAAAGAGTATGAGCAGATTTATGGAAAAATCCAAGTACTGTTCTCAGATTCATTAGCCAAGTTATGTGCAGAGTTTTTGAGAAGATCCAGGACCAAGGAAGTCTTCTAAGTGCTCTTTGGATGGGCAGCTAAGTGACCTGATAGAGTTGACTTCAAGAGTTCAGAAGTGGACTCACAGTGAATTCTGTATTTGTACAGAGCAACTTTTCAGCATCTAAACAGGTCTAATTAGAGACTGGAGCCACACATTTCATATCAAGGTATGGAAACACCTCAAGCTCAGAATCGACAGCCAGTGTTTCAGTAAGAGCTGGAGAACACAGCACAGTAAGCCTGTCAAGAACCTTTTACTTTAAGAAGACCCTGTAGCAGCTGCACCCCAACAACCACGACATGCAGCCAGGGGCACAAAGCCAAGAAAATAAAGAGGACTTTAACTAAACAAAAGTCAAGATTTTAGAGTTCTGCAGTCTCAGAATAGCAACTTTTGCCAAAGCAAGCAGATGGGATCAGACCAGGAAAACACCTGGCCTTTTTTCACTTAAAGAGAAGCCAAGAGACATTCACTTCTATTACTCTACTGAGAATAAGAAGTACAAACAGTGGAGAGCAGTAAGTGGCCACATGGCCACATGGCTCTGGCCAAGTCTAGAATTCTGGAGAAAAGGGTTTGAGCCCAAAAAGTCCTAAGTGTTCAGGGGAGCCAGTGTTCAAGCCTTCTGCAGAGATTGATAGAAAGATTGACCTTCCTCCACATACAAAGTTTTGTTCCAAACTGTGGTGTGCTGATTTTGTTGTATGCATTAAAGAAACCTCACAGTGTCCAGAACTTGCTGTTGTCCTTTATAAACCATGAAGCATGAACAAGAATCTGCATAAGCAGCTATGAAAACTTAAGCAGCTAAGGAAAAAAGAATGTCAGAACAAAGCTCATACACTCTGAAAGACTTCTTTTCCAGGCTAGAAACACTATTCTGGAATAATAATGAAAAGCTGGAATCCAAAGTGCAAGGTGTAACCTATTAAAACAAATGAAGTTTTACTCTGAATAGGAGCACAGTTATCTCAAGACCCTCAATAAGGTCAGTGAAAGGCTGACTCGGTTTCTCTTTGGGTTTTCCATATTCCAGGGACTCACAGAATAAACAGTAATTGCTACTACTGCACTGGGAGGCAGTCCTTCAACTGAGGAAAGTCATCCAAGTATCACAAAAAAGTGTTCTGCTCCTGGTCAAGGCTCAGAAAGGGAGATTCAGCTCCACCCTGAACTACCTCAAGAACTAGGATGTTTAAGTTAATTAGTTCAGGAGATGCCTTTAAAAGATACCAATAATATTCAAGAAAACATGACTGAAATTGTCCACTTTAAGTATGGGTTGCTGATAAAACACTTTAGAATGGATGGTTTAACTTCTGAGCTCCTTCCATTTGAGCACCATAGTGACTGTTCTTCAGCAGGTGGTAACTTCCACCTTCTCCACAGGCTGTGCAAGACCTGGGAAAGCCAGCAAAGCACGAATAAAAGCACCCACACACGGCAGGCTACTGCACAGCAACAAGTTGTAACTAGCCGTGAATTAACTGCAGTGCTCCATAAGGAAAAAGTGGGGGGCAGGGAGGGGGAATCATCTTTCAGTAAGCAGGCATTTGGACATTTAAAAGTCAGGTTTAAATATCCTCTCTGAGGTGATACAGGCACAGAGAACTGGGACAGCAACAACTTGGATGTTATATTTGTTATATTGCTCAAAGAAGACTTGTCAGAAGGTCAAACACCCCTGCCATAGAAAACACTTAGTAGAAAAACACTGAGATTCTTTTCTTGCCCTGACTTGAAACAATCACATCGTGTTTTATTTGATATCTTTGCTGATGAGATATATTAATAAAAAAAATCCATGGCATTCAACTGTAGCATCCAGGTATTTCCTACAGTTTTTGAGAGTACATAGGTCTGTGTATATCTCCTTAGACCTGCATATAGTGTATGTCATATTTTGCAGCTAAGAATAAACTCGCAAAGAAGACTTCAGGAACATTCTGCACAGGAAATTAAGTTAGAAATCTCAACTAGATGCAAAGCCTCCAAGTGCCATGAAACTACCCAGTTACCAGAAAAAATCTGACAGAGGACTGTCTATAAAGTCTCATACTGTACAACAAGTTCTGCAGTAAGTCATTAAGCAAGCACATTCATCCCCAGGCATGCATGCTGTGTTATTATTGCAGGTGTCAGCAGCATGACGTGTCTGGCAGAACAAGCGCTGCATATGAAGATCTGTTGGTAGATCTTAAGTGACTGATAAGTGCTGAGCTTTTGTAGTTGATGTTTTCCAGAAAAACAGCCATAAAAGCTTAGTGGAATGAGAATGTAAAAGCAAACACTCATGGCATACACAGATCTCAAAGTAAGCAGTGTAAAACGCCCAACTTTCTTAACTAAGAGAAGCAGCAAAATGGATTCCTTTCATTTTAAGAAATTTTATTGGTTGAAGCAGAAGCCAATACAGGAATGACAGGGACAGGCTACACTGACTAGTGGAAGAAAAACAATCTGCACAGAGGTCTCACAGAGGCAAATATACTCAGTTCTCCCAACCCTGAACTCAGATTAGCTCATAGTCACATCACTGCAGGGACATGTCATTACCAAAATGAATGTAACTACAAGACCAATGAAAAGCAGGAACAGTCTGGCATCCTGACAGCTTCAAGCTTTGCAGAGATTTCCTCAGAAGGGCAACAATATTCCTCAGGCAGAAGAAAAGCAAATGCAACTCTGCTATGCAAAAGATCACCCCTGTTAGGCAACCTGTTTCAAGAAACCAATTTTATATCCTCAGAACGCAGTTCTGTTTCCTTTTTATAATGCCAATTCCACTCGCTAGCCAATTTATTAATTTCTTTAGGTACCAGCTTTATGTACTGAAATCACAGAAACTAGGACCAGCTCAGACATGTGGTGGAGGGACTCCTTCACATCCCTAGCTGTCTGCAGTCTTCAAGCCATAAGCACGACTGTGGCACAGGGCAGGGCTGCGGCGAGCTGCCCAGCGGCACAAGCAGGGTTAATGGATGCAGCCTGGACTGGGGCTGCACTCACCCTCCTCAACAGCACTGCAGTGAACATGTCTGCCATTCCTGTAGGCAACGGGTGTGAGACAGACATGCAGGGGCATTTATGAAATCCACGTGACAACAATCCATGCACACATTTTGCTAGAAAGCTGAAATGCTGTACCAAGAAGAATGCTGGCATTACCACTAGTTAGTACAAACTGTAGATGTGGAGAACTGCTAGCTTAGAGCGCTTTCAGAATTTTGAATTATCCACTCAATAGCATCCCACCCCTAGAGTAACACAAAAAGATTTACAATAAACAGCAAATGATTTTTTCATTGTCATTAAAAATAATAATGCATCACCTGCCACTGCTACCTCAGAGCAAAATCTCAATAATTCCTATTTCTTCAGAAAAACAAAACATTTTTCTGCCATGAAGTTTAAGAGGGGTGCTTAGAGCACAGAGGCACAGCACAGCATGCAAGAAGAGCTGGTAGTAGCACAGTAGGTACTGGCTAGCAAAGAAAGGGTTGGTAACAGCAATTACAAATTCCTGCCAAGTTCAAAATCTCTAGAAAATTTTCAGTGAAATACACAGGACAAGAAGCTCTTTCTGATTTGCAAGAAGCTTGTGGGCCAGTGTGTTCCTTGAAAATGGCAGAATGGAACAACCTCAATGGGTACCAATAAATATTTACAGTTTGTCTGACTTCAATAAAGACATGCAAATGTAACCGATGCCTCAAGAGGAATTTGGACAGCATTTTTAAGTGTGCCTAACTTGTTCTGGCACACCAGCCAACTAGACAGTGCCCTGCAACCTTGGGTCAGCCTGACGTTTGGTTGTGAGACAGAGTTTGTTCCTGTCTTTCAAGAATATACACTCCACACAGACTTTTAAAGGGAAACCAGATCAGAACTGTAATTTAACTGAAATACCTTCTATTTCAAACAAACACAGAGAGCACCCAGCTAGGTAAAGGTACTCTTCAGTGTCTTGAAATGACCCATTACTCCTTCCCCATCCCCTGATTTTAATATGTTTTCCTCTCACTTTAGGAGAAGCACACAGAAGCTTTCTCCTCTCTCGTTCATCCTACCAAGCTGGCTTATGCTGGCTTGGTCAAGGAGCATCCCTCACAAGGATGAAGAACTGCCTAAAGCACAGGATCTCTGGCATAGCAGGAGTTACCCGGGCCAGATTCCCATGGTGCTGAACCCCTCCAGCAATGCAGAACCCAATCTCAAACTCCTAACAGCACCCATCTGCTGTTAAGCAGCAAGGCCTATGCTCCTCTAGCAATTCCATTTCTTCCCCAAAGAACTGTAGGACAAAGTGCCCAAGAATAAGCACTTCCATAGCTCTGCCTGTGCTGAAGAGCAGCTCCATGGCTGCAAGCAAAGTAGAAAAAGCAAGCACAGGACAGAGGAGTCAGTGCAGTGTTACCCAGGGGAGCCAGCATAGTCTCACCTCCTCAAAGAATATGCTTCTGCTTACACAACATTACTTACAGCCAAAGGCAAGGAGACAGCTCAGTAATGGATATGAACTGGAACAACTGACAAAAGCAGCACAGAAAATATGCTGGTATTAACTGATAAATCCGCATTATAAAGGCTGAAAATGAAGTTACATTCTCTACTAGCGCTAACCCCTAGAAATAGGAGGATAGTGTTTTAAAAAGTACTTTGGAAAATAAGAAAACAAATGCCAACTAATAAAGTTTGTATATTATTTGTAACTGTAGCATACACATAGAAGCTTGTTTGTTCTACTGAGCAATTATAGTTGAAAAAAAAAGATTTAGTAGTGACACCTTTCCATACTTTGGGAAATTATATTGCTGAGGTTCTGTAAAAGAATCAATTGAAACACTCTGCACAAAATGTAGCAAAATTAAATATAACATTCAACACACACCATTGACAATTACTATTTCAAAAAAAAAGAATGATTGGGTGGGGGGAGAGAGGAGAAAACAGAATAAAGATGTACCTTTCTAGCGTTAGAAGATATTGTGTTTGCCATCAAACTTTCCAGATAACTGCTCAAGCTAATGCCTTTAACAGTAATAATTGCTTCTTGAGTTAGCACAGTCCTGTGAGGGAATAATGAAAGGTTAACACCTAAGCTGAACTGGACTAACAAATTGTCTCCTAGACACAAAGACACACACAAATATCTCTACTTACTTTTCTGGGTTTTCTGGATGAGGTGTGTAAACCAGTCTCTCGTCAACAGACACCAAGTTTGTGAGCGTAATCTTAAGAATAAAAACAGAGCTGAAATCCTCATTTCCCCACCTTTCATTTTTCTGTTATCAGCAGCACTACTCAATAGCAGAGCACTCAATTTAATGTCAAAATAGTGTACACAGAATATAAATCCCAGAACACAATCAATGAAAAGACCCATAAAGGATGATGCATCTTCTCCCATCCTTGATCTAATTATACCAAAGTTCCCATTCACAGCACAGAGCACCAACAGCTTTCTCTGAATGTCGAGTCTGATTTACAGCCAGCGATTCAGAGAGGCTCTTCCAGACCACCATAACACCACTTGGACTGGGCAGAAAATTAATACTCAGGAAAGTCAATGCCTCTAGTACAGAGATGAGGCCCTCCTACAGACAACCCCATGTTAAATCTGAGAGTTACGAGTTCCCAGGATAGCAAAATACAGCTCAATACTTCATTTACATTCTATGAAAAAAGGCATTTCACATTAAAACTTTTGTTGGAAATGACAGAACTCATTCATCTAAAAGTCAAACTATTTTACATGCATTCTGAGAAATAATCTAGCATTAAAAACAAAATCACAAATGTTTGATGATGAAGTATTTAATTAAAAACAAAATCACAAATGATTGATGAGAAAGTATTTAAATGATGAGAAGTAGAAAAAGAGAAGAAGAGTAATCTAAGACACTGATTAAGACATGTAAATTGTTGCCTCTAGTGATAGACAAGGCCACACTTCTAATCCAAATGTTAAGAGCAAAACATCCAACTTCCAGAATGAATTACCAGAAACTTCTTAAGCCACCACTCACATTAGTTGAGCAAAGCTCCATCTTTTTTTCCACTGGATCTACCACAGAATGTTCCTCGATGTAAGTCAGAGTTCTATTTGTTCCTAATATCTGAAGGGGAAAAAAACCATTAAGTACCAAACAAACAAACTGAACCTTAAAACACATAAATGCCAAGTGACCCTAAATAAATACAAAGTAATTCATGGATACCAGAGGACTGTGATCAGTGGTGAGACTTCATTGTCTAGATTGTATCAGCCATAGAGCATGGCGCAGACCAGCCTGGAAGGCATTTACAGACATACACAAATTTCAGTTTTTACTCCCAAGTCAGCTCCAATTCAGAGGACAACATAAAAGTGCCTCACACCCTTAATAAAGATTGAAGGCTGCAAAAACATACTGCTTTTACGATACTGGGCAATCCCCACTCGGTGCTGAGGAGACGGTGACTGTGCAACCTCCCCTGGTTATCCAGGCTCCTGTCGAGGACATCTACTCCTACCACACATGGATTCATGGGATTGGGGTACTTCCTCATAGCAGCTTTGATCACGGTATCCCAGGGATGTCTGCAAAAGCAAGAGGTGAGAGAATTTGTAAGTATTTTGTATTCAATTGCAAGTATTGAGATGATAACAAATCAGGATACAGGTTGTGCAATATGGTACATGCTGTACAGCTTCATAGTTCCCAGAAGGCCCTTTGGAATACAGTTATGCTTGGAAAGGCAATACAAAAGTACTGACACACAAACAGAAGAAAAATTAAATTCTTGCCTCCAGACTGGAACAAGGAATTATTAATGAAAGACTAAGAAAAATGAAGGCAAGAGGCAACAGCCACTCACTTCTAGAAGTGATATTCCAAGTAGTGCCCACAGAGATGGTGGAAATCCCAGCTTATTCCAGAACTCCTCCAGGAAAGCAACCTGACCTAACACCTAAGCTTGCCCTGCCCTGAGAAGAGGGCTGGATTAGATGAGCTCCAGAGGTCCACTCCACCATAAATTTTTCTGTAATTCTAAGCATACCAAATAAACCAAAGAGGAAATCATCAGCTTCTGCTCCTTCCCATAGCAAAAAAAAAGCAAAGTGAAATAAAATGGTATTTAAGAAAAGGATGATGGCAAAATTCAAAACAAAGAAAGAGATTTTTAGAAACCCAATTAGCTCACAGCCTTATGCCCACACCTACACTATCACTTCCAGCAGTTTGTCAGCATGAATTCCACTTATGGATACTCTTCTCGGAACTGTTTAATGAAACAAATTTTGATAACCTCAAACTCCTGGGATTGAAGCAGTCCTGCTACTCAAGGCCAGACTGTCCACACGGCTCTTGACGTACTTCAGATATTTCCTTCTGAAACAGAGGAGGCTACAGAAACCACAGATGTGATCCAACAGAGAAATTCTGTCCCTAATTATTTCTATATTTAGAATAAGTGGATGTCCTGACACGACAACCTTACAGCCTTTAAAACTATGTTTAAAAATTCAACAGTTGCTATCTAACTTAAGAAGTCTTAGGGGTGCCAACTTGTACTAAAACGATGCACTTAGGACCCTAAATGGATTTTATTTTAGTCTTAAAATAGACTGGTACAGAAGGACACTGACAGTACAGCACTACAAGAACAAACAGAAAGTTGGGAAAATAAGTTCTTTTTCTAACAAGAAAAGTGCCAGAAAGCTTTATTGGTGCAAGCAGGAGAAATAAGAGCCCTCAATTCCTGCAGCAAAAGGAGAGCTGCAGGATTGTTCCTTGTTCCATCTTCAGTGACTATACACCTCCATCAACAGAAGATCCACAAACTGAAAATAACTAAATTCTGTTAAATGTCCCTAAGGGATTGAGTCAGAGATCTGATAAGGCACAACAATATTTGATTACCCATTCAAATGAACTACCTACACCCACACGCATTACGCCACAAGATGGGGGTGTTCTAATACAGAACTTGATGAGAAAAATGTCAAATAAAAATAGCTTTTGCATTCCCTAGGTGACAGATACTCATGTCAGACTCAGAGGTTGTGTCATGCTCGAGCAGCCTCTACCTGATATTTCCTTTTAGAAACCACAGTTCACTTACACCAGACCAGTGCTGAAGTTGAGCACCGAGTACTTGCATCAGCGCAAGGAATTCAGTTGTGTTGAGGTAGTTAAAGAAATTTCGAGCAAAACATCTGGGATATTTTGTAAATATTTAAAGAACTATCACCCAGGGTGCTCTTCGGGCTTCAAGACTTTTAGGACACCTGTAGCAGGGGAGTCACTAAGCAGGGTATTCCCAGAGCTGCACCGGCACTGCTGAGCCCTCCACGCAGCTCTAGGACAGCTTGTTACACACCTCCTGATACTTTTCCGTGTCGCTCCTCGTACACAGGGGTGGAACTGGATGGTCAGAACCCCGTTCCGTTCAGAAAAGCACTGATGGAAAGAACACTTGCCCAGAGAGCTGGCTGCTGGGCACCTCAGCGGCACTACCTGAGGGACAGCGGCACTCTGTCCATACCTCTTGGAATATATCATCGACTACATCAGCAGCTTGGGATTTATTTTTATTTATAGTGTGAAAGTTATTTTTCTTAAACACCCAGCCCTTTATCAAGCCATCACGCTGTCGGGCCAGCTCTACCACTCCATCCTGTTGGAATGCTATTCCCGAGGTAGAAGCCCAGGCGCGGAGTCCGGCCGCGCAGGAAGGAGCTCGAGGCGATGCAGGAGCGGCACCGCCGAGGCCCGTTCCCATCCTCCCTCCTCCTCCTCTTTCGGCCGCGCCCGCAGCATTCCTATTTCCGCCGTCACCCCGGCGGGACCCGGCTCGCCGCGCACGGCCCGGTGAAGCGCCGGGGTCTCGCCGCGCCCGCCGGCCCCCCCCCGCCCGGCC
>VZRF01004009.1:0-46033 GCA_013396875.1 Vireo altiloquus | reverse complement strand
GGCCGGTGGTGACGGCGGGTCCGGGCGGCCATGGCGCACCGGTACCTGCTGCTGGCGCGGGGTGGCGGCTGCCGCCGGGGGCTGCCCGCGGCCCCGCTGCAGCAGCTGCTCTGCGGGAGGGGCCTGATCGCGGGGGCAAGGCCCTGCCTGGCTCAGGTGAGGAGCGAAGACTGGGGCCTGGGGTCAGGGGAGGGCCGTAGTGGCGGCGGCGGGCGGCCCCGGGGCGCGGAAAGGCGCCCCGCTGCTCGGAGCCGAGGGCGTCTCTCTGCTGCCCGCGGCCTTCCCCGGCTCCTCCTCACCCCGTTCAGAGGACGCAGCCCCGGCCTGCTCGGTACCGGCCCTTCCGGGCGGCGGCGAGCGAGGGCCGGTGGATAGGTGAGTGGGTGGGCTGGAGTGCCGCGCCTCCCGGGCTGCAAGTGTCCGGCGGCTCCGTGCGGGAGAACCTGCGGGCTCCTTCGGCTGCACGAGAGTTGTCTTGCAGAAGGAAGACAAGGCGACCCCCCAGAGCTGCTGCTGCACCCCTCCGGTATTTAATAGAATCTTAGAATGTTAATAGGTCGGAAGGGACCTTAAAAGGGATCTCATCCCAACTTCTGTGCCGTGGACGGGGGCACCTCCCACTCCACCAGGTTGCTCAGAGCCCCATCCAACGTGGCCTTGAACACTTTCAGAGTTGGAGCGTCTACAACTTCTCTAAGCAACCTGTTCCATTGTCTCATCACTCTCACAGTAAATAATTTCTTCCTAATATCTAACTTAATTTCTTCTCTTTCAATTTGTACCCCTTACTCCTTGTCCCATCATTACAGTTCTTGACAAAGAGCTCTTCTCCGGCTTTTCTGTAGACCTCCTGTAAATTTGCTCTGAGCTCTCCATGCAACTTTCTCTTCTCTAGGCTGAGCAGCCCCACCTTTCTCAGCTTCTTTTCGTAGAGGAGGGTTCCCAGGTTCCCACTGGTTTCCCAGGTGCTGTGCCCCACCTAACTCCAAAGTTCTTCCATTTCTTTCTCACGGTGATGATTTGTTAGGTGGGTTAGTGGCTGTGTGAGAGACTGAAATGTTAAAGATTAGTGACTGAGCAGTTTGTTTTGGGTGTCAGTGTTCTGGAAAAACACGTGGTTGGTTGCATCCCAGGATTGCACGGTGCAATGGTGCCGTGGATCTGCATCTACTGTTGTGGTATTAACTGATAAATCTTTGTGTCTGTGTGATCCCTTTTAGTAAAATGACCTTTACTGTCATCTATTACAAGATGTATATTACCCTTGTTGACAGGTAATATGTGACATACTGGATGAGTGACAGGCCTATGTGGCTTCTTGGGAAAAGGAAGATGCTTAATTCCTTTATCTTTCATTGGCATCTTGAGAGGGTTGCTTTGTTTTCCTGTAACATAGAGTGGTGAACAACCACACCTTTATAGGTATGAAGGTTGTCTCTAGCATAGTGATAACTATGAGATGAATACAGAGAAGGATGTCAGTAGCTTTGTCCTCAGCATGAATATGTGGTTTGTTTTTAATGATGAGTTTGGTTTTGTTTGATCAGAGCTGAACATCATTTCAACAATAAATGAAACATTGTCAGCAGTGCTGTTGATCTCTCAGGAAGCTAATTCTTGTTTCTTTCAATGAAGTGTAATGAGTTCTTATTTGAAGTCAATCTTGGGAAGAGAATTTTGTATTCATTCTAGCATCTGGTTGTGTGTGTAGGCAGCAAAATGAGGATCTTTGTTCCATAAAAGCCATTACTTTTTAAAATTGATCTTTCTTAAAGAAAAAGTTGGGTAGCTTGGAATCACAGAACCTTAGGCTTAGTTTGGAAGGGACCTTAAAGATCATCTAGTTACAACCCCCCCCTTGCCATGGGCAGGGACACCTCCTACCCGACCAAGTTGCTCAGGGCACCATCCAGTCTCACCCTGAACGCTTCCAGGGTTGGGACATCCACAACTTCTCTGAGCAACCTGTTCCAGTGTCTCTCACCACTCTCTAGGAGTAAAGAATTTCTTCCTATTATGTAATCCAAAATCTCTACTCTTTTAGTGTAAAAATATTTCCCCTTGTCCTATCACTATTTGCCGATGAAGAAAGTAATTTGCAATAAGTTGAATTTCTTCATCAGCTTTTTTATGTTTTTATGTAATATTTTGGTGGCTATTAGATAATTAAGACGTTCAGCTTAATTTTACTTTGATTTGGAACTTGATAATGGGTAAAACTGCAAACTTCCAGTTTTCTAGAATTAATGGATTCTCTATCCTATTTCTATAGCTAAGCAAGTGGACTTTCTGTTCCTGCTTTGTGTAGCCTCAGTTTTTAAAAATGGATTGTGCTTACAGAGTTTTGTAAACTTTTTAAGTAGTTCTGCTTGTGATCTTGGGTTTGTGTGGCACTCTGGACTAATAATATTTTATGGGTTATTTTGGCTCTAAAACTGACCTTTGTGTATTTTGCTTATCCAGAACTTAACATTTTTAAAAGTCTTGGTTTTTAGGATGGTGTCATAAGGTTTGCCTAAAAGAAAAAATCAGATTTTTTTCTTTTTGTTTTACATGCAGTGAAATTTTTCGCCTCTGACTGGGATACACTTGGCAAGAGTTTCCTGGTAGACAGCCTGAAACAGCATCCAGTCAAAATGTGCTCTGTTTGCTTTCTCTCTGTTTAGGCAGTGGGTGTGCTTATATCATCTAAGCTTGCTGTGGCATTCCCGTTGCCAGACAACCCAGGGACAGGCCCTGTATCAGGATGATCAGTTTTTGTGCTGATGTTTTACAGAGTTCTTGAATATCTCCAGTGAGGGAGACTCTACAGCCTCTCTGTGCAGCCTGTTCCAGTGCTTAGTCACCCACATAGTAAAGACATTCTTCCTCTTATTCAGGTGGGGCTTCCTGCATCAGTTTCTGCCCATTGCCTCTTGTCCTATTGCTCAGCACCACTGAGAAGAGTCTGGATCCATCCTCTTGGCACCTTTCCCTGAGATACATAAAGACATTAATGAGGTCCCCTCTCAGATGTCTCTTCTCAGGGCAGTCAGGTGACTTACTGAACATGCCATGAAGTCAGTTCCTTTTTCTCACAAAGCAACTTCAAAGCACTCAGCTCTCTGTGTATTAACTTGACAGGTGACTGTGTGTGTTCATGGAATTTAGGATCTGTAGAGACAATTCAACAAGAAGCCAGTCCCATTATCCAGATCTGCCCCAAAGCTCCATCTGCTTACCTTCTCTCTCCTTCACTTAAACTATAACTTAATTCTGTAGTTAACCCATGCTGGTCTAGCCCAGCCAGGCAATTGGATTTGGTTTACCTAAAGTTTACTTTTAAACAGTTGTTTTATCTTAATTGGTCTAAAGCTTTCTGAATATTCTGAATAGAAAGTAATCCAAGTTTGCAGAACAACTAAGTCCCTAATTTTTGTATGTTATAGGAGACCACTGACAAAGGAGAAAACCCAGTTGTTTCTGAGTTTTATCATGTTGGAACATTCACTGCCTGTCTGTATTTGAACTATACATAGTTTGTGGCAAGCTCTTTTTATTTTGTTGCCCACATGGATGCATCCCACTTGTCCTAAAACTTCTTCTAGGAGCACAGATGGAATTGCTCATGCTGGAGGTCATAGCGTATTGGACTTAGTAGCTGTTCTCTTCATTAACTTCTCTCCAGACTGTCTGCACTGCACATGCTTACCATGATCAGTAAAATATCCTCTTGGATTTTCAGTATCAGATTTTTTTCAGAGACATACAGAGGCACAAAGTTAATGGCTTGACCAAGCAGCTCAAGAATTCTTAGCTCAATCTACAGCAAAAGCAAGCAATGAGAATGTTTTGGTATTCCTTTTGCTTCCAGAGGTGGCACTACAGGGATGCTTGAAATTAATCTAATGTATTTCATCATTTAAGAAGGGGTGGAGGGGAAGCTCCCAGACAGAAGATTTCAGTAGAGTTACAGCATTCAGTTAATGAATGGCAGCATGCCTAGGGTAGTTCTAGTGTGCAATCGAGTAATCAAAAGTTTCTTGAAAATGCAAAAATAGATTTTGTTTACAGCCACTGTACCTTGGCTATAACACTGAGCTTTCCTTCACAGATGTAGTTCTAGAGGTGTTAGTTCCAGGTGGATGTTTGCTATCTTGCAAGGATACTTGGTGTCATGTTTTCAGGACCTATTGCTTTTCAGTTAGTGTTTATTTTTTGCATTTTACTGTTTCTGTGGTTCTTAAGGTAAATAGCTCCTGGTTGAAAAGGAGTCTGAGCACCTTAATGGGGCAGAAGGGAATGGGGGCAGAAAGAAAGTCAGTTTATGGGGAAATCTTGATATGGATATTTTGTTCCTCAGAAGTGTTGGAAGGGGATTTTATCTAAAATATGTCCTTCTTGAAAAAATCAGGTATGATTTCTCTTTAATAAAATGGCAGTTTATACTTTTTTAAAGTACTCAGCTACAGTAGCAAAATTTTGTTAAGAATTAGTGAGTTGAAATAATTTAATTTCCTTCATTGCACTTAAATGATGAATAACAGTAAACAGCTTTAGAACAGGGTGCTATAGGCTTAGGTTTGTTGTGGTTTTATAACTGGATGTTTACCCACATAGGGCTTTAGGTCTTCTTTTTGAACTGAGATTCTTCCTCTGGTTTCTTAGCTTAAGCATTGTCTGCCATATCCCCTTTCTTTTCAATTCAAGCAGATCTCTCTTGATCTGTATTCAGAAGCTACAACTTCTTAACTATTTGAAAAAAAGTTGCAGACAAAACATGATTCAGCACTGTGTGCATCATGCTTGTACAGTCAGAGTTAATGTTGCACTTACGTATCATTCAGCTGGTATGATGAAATATTTCCCATAGAAATCAGTGTGTTTTTAATGTTCACAGCTTGTAGTATTTTCTGCTTGGTTTTTCTCTTTTAATAAAGAATGTTTTGTTTGTGTGTAAGATGAAACTCTGTTCTTAACAGTGAGAATAAAAATTTCCTTGCTATAGAATTTACTCATTTGATGAACTTCTCTTTTTCCATTGTTGTCTTACTTTCTGACCCACAGCAGTTGCTTACAAGGTCTGTTGTAGTGTCTGACTAGCTGCAAGTCTCTACTAGAGAGCTTGAAGATTTTTGTGGCATGTTCTTGTTGCTTTATATTTCTTTTTTATCTTTCAGCTGTGTGAACAAGTTACCCCTGGAGTTACTGCTGACAGAAGCACTGTCTTGGCAAGTGTAATCGCTGCTTGCAGAAGGCTTTTCTCTCAGCCTCCCAAAGGTGACTATAACTTTGATTTGTGAAATGGAGCAGGCTGCTTACATACCTTGTGGAGGACTGCACTCATGTGCCATTTAGGTTTATTGTCTGTGGGGAAGTAAGTTCTTGTACTAACCAACCTTCAATCTTGAGATGGAATGTTCGATTTATGGGATTTTTAGGAGCTATTAAGGAATAGTGTGATTTGCTCAACTTCACACTGTGCAGTGGAGCTTTCTGTTGAACTAAGCTTCTCTGTCTCTGGTTAAAAGATAGCTTTACTTCAGGTTCTTAAATACACATAGTATTCTCTTGTCAATGTAGCAGGTTTATTTATGGAGACTGGGTAGAGCTTTTCAAGAACAAAGCTGGTTTTGCAGCCTATATGTTGCTAGCTTCTTTGCTGGTGTATCCATTCAGCTTGTGACTACTGAAGTGTGATGACAGAATTGTAAAATAAAAAACAGTTATGAGCTCCTTTCCCCTTTCTTGATAGGATTTGAAAAATATTTTCCCAATGGGAAGAAATCGAATGGAGCTAAAGGTACACCTGGAGAAACAAAAGGTAAAAAAGCTGCTTGACTTCAGTTCTTCGTGGAATGTGTATTCATTAAATTAGATTTTGGCATAACAATTGTGAGTTTGGGTTTTAGTTCTTTTCTTTTCAGGGAAGATATTTCTGTATCAGATTAGTTTAGAAGTGCAGATTTGTGTGTTTTTATTATACATGATATGAAAGCAAAATAATGTTCATCTTCTGGAATCGTATTTATTTTTATGCTTCTGTTGGAATGTTGTCCCTCAATTATAAGTTATCAGACCTCTGTTCTGGTGATAACTGTGTGTGTCTGCTGCTTAATGGACTACAGATCTGGTTTTTTATGGAAAATGCTGTTTCTCTCATAATCTAATTATTGTAGTATTGCAAACTAGTAAATTTTTCAGAACGTCTCCTTAATATAACTAATAAGAGGTAATGTGAGATTGGTATAAGATGTAAAGAATTTTTTTTTTCGTTAGAAACGAAGCAAGCTACTTCCAGACAACCTAGTGGGAGTAGTAGTGGAGGAGGTGGCAGTGGTGGAAAGAAAGGTGGCAAGAAAGAAGAAACTAACTGGTGGACCAGATTACAAAAGGTTTTAACTTAAAAATATATTTCTTTATATTACTGTCCTGTCTTCATGAAATGCCTTGCATGCTTTTTGCTTTTCAGGGCCGTATTCTGATTGCCTAAATCTTGCTCCAGCCTCCTGTGCCAGGCATTTCGTAGCAGCTGGCTCTAGGTGGCTCCTCACTCAGTGCCTTTCATGAATAACTGCTTTGTGCATAACTTCCAGAGGCATCTACCTCTGGTTCAGGAATGTTAATGAGGTTTAACCTCTGTAAATGTGGTTGCTAGTAGTCAGTGTGCTTAGAGTGGAGCCTCAGACCTTTAAAGGCCTTGTGTATTGGTTCAGTGTCAATTTGTAAAACCACACAATGCCTGTTAAATGTAGTTTGCTCTTACCTGACCTTAATGGAATACTTATGTGAGTTTCCTTTTGAAATTTATTGCCATTACCTGTAACACAAATATGATAACACCTGATAGTACAGAAATGTAAAGAATAGTTTTGGTGCACATGATATTTTTCCTCCTTCTTGTTTGTGTTTTTTTTTTTCTGTTAGTTTCTTCCTTTATTTTTTATCAGTCTTGCATGCAGTCCCAGAGACCAAGGATAATTGTTTTAGAATAGAGGCAGAAATGTAATTTTTTTTCTAAAAAAAGTAGTTCATAGGCCAAAACTGTTCAACTACTATTTGTAAAACACTTCAGGATTTTCTGTTGTTGTAATTCCTCAGTTCTGTCTGAAATTACTGAAGTGTGTTCATACAACAAAACAGACCTTTGTTTGACATTCTCTGTGGCATCCTTGAGGGCAGGGAACTGAAGCCACAAGGAGATACCAGAACCTGTTTGCTGTCTGCTTATTGTGTTACAGACTCTATTTTTTTTTTCCCTCTCCATTTCCTAGGGTGACATTCCATGGGATGTCAGGGAGTTTCGGATGTACGTAGTGGGAAGTTCTTTTTTCTGGACAATGGTCGTGTACTACTTCTTCTTCAGGGTCCCTGGGAGAGAAATCACCTGGAAAGACTTTGTCAACAACTACCTTTCTAAAGGATTGGTGAGTGGGGAGGGGAATCAATATGAAACATCAGAATGCTGAAGAGGCTCATTTCTGCCTCCCCACTTACGCTTGTGTTCATGTGTCTGTGGAGTGAGAACTGGCTCAGAGTAATTTTTGAGGGAGAAAGGGATTAGCTTTCATTTTAGTCAGTTCCTAGATCTGATGTTCATGATAGATGGGTTAAGATTTATGTCATTTCAAGAGAGGAAGGGGAATAGCAGCTCAGGACAAAACTTTTGGTGCACAGCTGATGTGGATGCTGGTTTGAAGGGGCAGTGTAGCCACACTCTCTCTGGGTATGGCTTTGCAGTACAGATGAGCTGGCCCAATGGCTTAAACAGACATGCCAGCAGCCATTGGAAGAAGCTTACTCCTAGCCTTACCTTAAGGAAGAAGCTTACTTGCATGAGCCCATCCCTCTGAAGGAAAAGGTTTTCTACTTGTTTCATGCCTGGAGTCAGTTCCTTGGGGAATCTGAGAAGCAGCAGCCAGAACAGAAAGGAGAGGGGTGGGGAGTAGAAGAATCCCTTCAAGGACAATACATTGACATCCCTTCGAGGACAGTAAATCAGCCTGACTGTGTTGTAAAGCAGCCTCCTCTCTTTGTTTTCTCCTCTCATTTCTTCTTACCTGGAGCCACTGCTGGAGCAATCAATTTTACCATCGGTATCCTATCTCTCTGTAGGACTTGGCAGCTTTCCACTCTTGGAGTAATAGGTTGGTGATGCCCTGAAGTTCAGGAGATTGTGTCCTGCACAGGCTTTTTCCACTTCAGGAGCTGCTAGTTCTTTGCTCTCTTCCCTCCCTGCTTGTAGCCTTGCCTGCAGATTAGGAAAGCATTGGTTTGCTTTATCTTCTAGGTTTCAGACCTAGAGGGATTTTCTGTTAACACAAAATTAACCTTCCATTACATTGGTAAGCTGCTGAACAGGGTGTTTCTTAGCTTTCTTTTCTAACTGATCTCTGCAGAGCTGCTCTGTATGCTTCTCCCCTTCTGCCTAGACTGCACAATCAGTCCTGTTTTGAGTTGGTGATTGTGTACATCTTGGGGAAAAAAACCCTTACTGATGAATTTCTGAAGCAGTAAGACACTTAACTCTCTAAAAAGATTAATTTAGCTGTTAGAATGAACAAAGCCTGAAGCCTCCTTGCAGAAAAGCATTGTAAAGTAGGCCATTGGACAAAACCAAGTTTCTTGTGTCTTAGTAAGATGTAGAGTGGATATTGAGATAAACTAAGCATGTAGAGTGCTGCTGGTTGCCATAGTGGTGGGGAGAAGACTTCAGTACTGGGGTCATGTGCTTTTCAACAAAGGTGTTCAGAGCTGTGTGAAATCAGGTTAGTTCTAGAGTGGCTTCTTAGCTCATGTTTTGTTTCAATTCTACCAGAAGGGACCACATGTAGTGAGTTCAGGGAACAGTCTTACTAACCTGTGTGCAGTTCAGGCCCAACTTCTAGAACTTGATTGCTAGTTTTAAATGCTTTAAAGATGCTGAAACCAGTTATTTTATGGAAAGAGGAAGAAAACATGGAAAAATCTTTAGTTGACTTCTAAAGAGACCCTGTCAAATCCAAGAAACTAACCATTGGAAAAGACTTGTAAAAAAGCTTAATGGTATATATCTGTTAAACCTGTAGCACAGTTCTTAGGTTTATATGGTATCTATTACATCAGCTAAATACTTCTTTATCTAATTGAAGTTATTGTGTTTAATATGGTAGCATGGGAAACCCTTTCTATTAGGGAAAAGAATTGTAAGAGCAAAGTTAAGATTTCCCTCATTTTGCTCAGTTTGGTTTGTTTTGGAAGCTGCTATAAGAGTTCAGAATCATATCACTTACTGCTTTTGGTGTTTGACCATTGAGACAATTAAGTATTGTTTAACTATTTCACTGTAACTGATTTTGCTGAGACATGCATTGGATTTTTTCCTTGGGAAAAGAGTCCAATGTCAGTCTTTCAGTCTGAATTCTGATGTTTGGGGATTCCTTTTTTCTGATTTTCTGATTACATACATGATTCGTAATGGCAAACTGTAGACTGTGGAACTGTTCTGATATACATGATTAATTTTATTCTGCTAACCAGAAAACAGATTCACATTTGGTAGCTCTTAGCTGTGGTGGAAGCACAGTGACTGTATACTCTTCACTCATGTTTTGTTCTTTTCTCCTACAGGTGGACAGACTTGAAGTGGTGAACAAGCGCTTTGTTAGAGTCATCTTTGTTCCTGGGAAGTCTCCTCATGAATGGGTAAACACTTTTAATACATGTACATGAGACATTAAAAGCAGCAAAACAGTCTTTAGGTAAAGTTTGAGGCAGAAACTTGGTCTGGAACATTAATAATTTCTTAATCTAAAACATATTTTTGCATTACTGTTACATTATCCTACATTGTGTGTTTCTCACTTTACTGTACCAGTTGTTTTGCCATAGGTACCTTTAAACTATGTCAAGTATTTCCTTTCCAGCACTATGCTTTTTAATACAAATACTTAAATAGGAAGAGCAAAAAATCGCTGAAGGTTCTGTTTTTTTAACTGCTGTTTTCCATCTGATCAAGAAAATCATAGACTTAAATATTTTTTGATATACATACTTTTGAATCTTTTCTGTTTCAGACTGCTTTTAGCTGGTTACTTGAGAAAACAAAAAGAAATGTTTGTTTCCAAAGTACTTATTTCATGGAGTTGCTCTTCTAGTAGCATAATGAGGAATAGACTAATGCAGATGAAAGTTTTCCGAAGAGCTACTCAGTGGCAGAGACGTATTAAAAAATGAATAAAATTTTCATAGAAAATGTGGAAAATTCAAAGAAGCATTAGAAAGGCTTTATCAGGTTACCTCTTCTTAGGCATTGGAGCTTTTTTTAGCTGTCTTTCTGAAACAAGGTCTGCAAGTCCCTCCTGGGTAAAGTGAAATCTGCAGCAATTACTTAATCAGTGTGTTTCAGTGTGGCTTATTTATACACCTACTCTTTAGCCCACATACAAAGAGTTGCCTTCGTTTCTCAATCAGTTAACTGCTGTTTTTTCTTTTTCAGTGTTAGGGTTTAGGGTAAGGAGGGACAAGTCAGGCAGGTCATGGTGCAAAAGGGGAGATTTTCTTGAAAGACCAGATCTCAACACATTTTGAAAGTAATGTCTGGATTTTTTTTTTCTGGTCTGTGATAAAATTTCATGCTGATTTTTTGTGAAGACAGCTTACTTTAAAGCTATTATAGACTGCAAAAGTTTTAAGAAAAGCAAAAACCTTTCTTGATCAGAAGGGTTGAGACCTTCAGATAAAACAGTAAGTTGTATCACTGCTATGTTTCTAGGTTCAGTGCTCTGTATTATTCTGACTATACAGCTCCTTTGCAAAGATTGGTTTATTACTCCCTTTGATTTTTTTCTGGAGAAAGTGCCAGGATTTCTGTCTGTTTAAAGTGCCTCAAAGCTATTGGGTATTATCATCTCTGCAGAAGCAATGACAGACACAGTGTATTCAGGTTGGGAGGCTTCAGATTTATTTTGTCTCTCACATCATTTACACACTTGATAAGGCAACTTATAACACATTCACAAGGGATTGTCAGACTAGAAGAAGTTGGCTTGTAATGAAGGTGGAGTAAGATAGGGCACTTTGTGGTGATCTCTGCTTTTTTCCCGGCAGTACGTCTGGTTTAATATTGGCAGTGTGGACACTTTTGAACGGAATCTTGAGACTGTGCAGCAAGATCTGGGAATAGAAGTGGAGAACAGATTGCCTGTAGTCTACTCAACAGAGAGTGATGGGTAAGAAGTTGCTTTTAAAAAGTCTCTGGTAAAAAAAATGGTTGTGTTTACAGCAAAGAAGTAGATTTGTAATACACACACCTTATGCTTCACTAGGTGGCAGTATTAGCAGAATAACAATCAACTTGGGTTTATTTTTGAGTGTTGATTTTAAGAGAAGCTGTTCAGTAATTTGTCTATGAAGAAATCCATATCCTCTTTCTCTGAATATATCTTCTTATTGTATAAATGTTTGTTTGCTATAAGTCCCTTCTTCATTTAAGCCCTTCCTCCCAGTGACTTTTACTGGAGCAAGAGATAGCCAGGAACTGCAGTAGAGCTCCAGAGATGACGCTCATGTGGACTGTTGAACAGACAAATTATATCACAGAACTACAGTATGTTCTACTGAGATATTCTGGGCATCAATTTCTGCCCAAAAATTCAGTATGAGTCAAATTTTGTGGCTTTGGAAAAAAGCTAGAAATAGGTGATTTAGTAGATCACACTAACCTGTTAACAGAAACCCGAAGATGTATCATGCTCTTAATTGTTAAGAAAAATAGTACTGATTTACAGCATTATTGCTTCCCCATTAGGGAATAATGGCTCTAATACTAGATTTGTGTTCTTTGTGTTAGCCTTATGTAGCTGAATTTTTATTGACCTGGACTTTAGAAGACAGTAAAAGTGCTTCCCTGATGTATTTTTCCAAATGGCTTAGAAGACAAATGTAATCTTGTATCCCAAGAACTGGTTTCTTTTTGGTTCTCAGTGAGCAGTTTAAAAATCACTCCTGCTGGTGTCTGTGAAATAGGCTTTGTATTATCAGGAAGTTCAGCTTTGGGTGTAGTAGTTGATGTGATTGATGAAAATTGCTTATTTACTGCCTCTCTTGTGGTTTCATTCTTGGTACTTTGGTGTGTGTATTTTGATTTGGGGGTTGGAAGGGTTACTTCTGCAGTGTATTTTACCAAGCTGCTGCTGCTTGTTGGTCACACTGGCAACAGGAAAAATGGTGGCCCTAAACTCTGGGCAATCCTGCAACTTCTGATAGAGGTTTTTATTTCCCTGTTCTACACACTGCCTGCCTCGTTTTTCTGTTTCTTTATAATGGAGCATGCTCTTAGGGATGGTCCATAAATAAACCTGTTGAGCCCTTATGTAAACAAACCTGGGAAGAAGAAATAGTCAGGGCAGCACAGTGCTTGTGTGGAAAGGCTGCCTGTTGGCCTGAGGCTTCTCATGGCAAAAAATAGGTCAGTTCCTGTGCCTTCTTCAGCCCTGTACAGACCTTTACTTCCTGAATCCCTCTTTCTGACCACAGCTCCGGTCCTTTCTGTTCTTTATATATGTATATATATATATATATGTATTGCTCTGCCTCAGGAATGCCACAGAAAACAGGAGGGAGCAGCTATATATTATCAAAGTACTGCTGTTCCCTGTTGGATCAGAAACTGCTGAATACCGTAGTAGAGGGAAAAATCCTTCTTTTCCTCTTTATCCCAGAAATGTGGGTTATCAGTAGAGCCTGGAAATCCTGTGCTCACTTAGGATTGTGCTTCTTTTCTGCATTTTGTTTTTGCTGAGTGTGGATAGAACATCTTGTGAGCTGTTTGTTGAAGCTGTTCCTTTTCACAGAAGAATCTGTACAGTGCTCAGATACTATGATAAAGAGGACTGTGTTAGGGTTTATGGCTTGTACAGAGCTGTACTAGAAAGCTGGAGGACAATGGACAATGAATAATAAATCCCCACAGTACCAAGAAACCAAAACCTCCCAAAAAAATCTGTAACCTTGAAAAGGAAAATGGAGACATTAAATTTTTTACAGTTTTTTCTTCTTTCAAAGACCTAAGGAAAGAAGAGCATGTATTTTGGAGAGAAATTTCTGCTTGAAGTAGTAGTATATACTGATTATATGCTACTTAATATAACTTATTTTGAGAATATAACCATTTACATAACTAGTCCTGTAAATACACCTTTGAAAAAACAAACTGCTTCTGTTTTATTAGGTAATGCAATTTTTGTCTGTAAAACTCATCAATATTACTTGTGGTTGGTTTCAAAACAAGCAACTATCAATATGACAATTTGTTCTCATATTTATTTTGGTTCTTTCCCATTTGAACAACCTGCAGAAATACAAACATTACAAGTTAATCAAGTATTAGTCCTGAATTTGTTTGCTTATGATGGAACCAACATCTTTATCTTTTGAGTGTTCATTGCAGTAATGAATTTTTGTGATATGTTTTCCTTTTTTTGTTTGTTTTTCTCCACAGATCATTTCTCCTGAGTTTGCTGCCTACAATTCTGATTATTGGTTCATTGCTGTACACATTAAGAAGAGGTCCTGCAGGCTTAGGTCGGGCAGGGCGTGGAATGGGTGGACTTTTCAGTGTTGGTGAAACTACAGCCAAAGTCCTTAAGGATGAAATAGATGTTAAATTCAAAGATGTAGCAGGATGTGAGGAGGCAGAATTAGAGATAATGGAGGTTGTTAACTTTCTGAAAAAACCCAAGCAATATGAGAATCTAGGAGCAAAAATTCCAAAGGTAAGGGAATGATGACTTAGCCTTTATTCTTCTGGTAGTCCTCAGTATTCTAAACTGTACTAGGATTGTTTACATATGCAATGCTTTCCAGCTTCTCTCTTCTCACATTTAAAAAGAAAAATAAATAGGCATTAAGTGCCAGCAGTGTAACTGTGGTACCAGAAGACTTGCCTTGTGGAGTACTTTATCTGTTCACATGGACCAGAAATGATCCACACAGAGGTATAGCATCAATCTTGAATATACTTACTACAGAAGTGTCTTTTGTGCAAGCAGGGGATCCCACCTGATGACACACATTTCTTTTTCTTGTTTAATAAGTCAGTCAAAGAAAACACTATTCCTGTAACTCTAAGGCATCATGGCAGTGTCCTGTATGATTTGTTTTTCCTACTGCTCGTTAAAAGGAGGGATTCATCTTCAGTTATTTCCTTGCATGATTTTGACTGTGGTGAAAGAAAAGCCAGTGGACTCAATATCATGACATGTTATTTCATAGGCTTAATATTATGTTTTCTTCATGAGGAAAATACACCTTTTTCTCTTGCAGGGGGCAATTCTGACGGGTCCTCCAGGTACTGGGAAAACACTTCTGGCTAAAGCTACAGCTGGAGAAGCCAATGTGCCATTTATCACAGTCAATGGCTCAGAGTTTTTAGAGATGTTTGTTGGTGTGGGTCCAGCACGAGTAAGTCTTTGGCCTTGCACTTTTCTTTCAGTACTGGCTGTTGAAAGGACATTGTCAGATTTGGGAGACAAACAGTTTGATTACAGCTGAAGTTCTTTCTTCTATCCAGATTTCTTACAAGTGATGCCAGATGCATGTCTAAACACAAAAATTAGAGCCTTACCTTTAATAAAAGTTGCTATGGCAGTTCAGAATCTGGTTTTAGGCCATTAAGGATGTGCCTCTTCTCAGATGCTTAAGAACACAGAACAGTACTCTTCAAGCTCTGGTCTGAAGTAAATTTACTAGCTGGTTCAAAAATATGTAGCTCATTTGACTATTGCTATGGGAATGCCTCCTCTTGCTCTAAGTCATTCCTGTTTCTTTGAAGAAGTTTATTCTCTTTTAGTTTCAAGCTCTTAGCTATAAAGAGTTTTCTAGGACACACAGATAAGCTTCTGGTTGGAATACAAGTCCAGTGACTGATTTCTGGAAATCAGGTGTTTAAAGTAACCAAATATATGTCTAATATATTTCTGTGCTTTTCTGCCTTAACTGTCATAAAACAGTTCATTAAAAACATGTTAAGTGGTATAAACAAGTTACTGGTGATATTTTATGGTAATAAAAATTTGGAAAAGTGTTAGGCATCCTAAAATAATAGTGATACTCAGACTTCTGTTGTCAGTAGATACCTGAAATGCCCTAAAGCAAAGTGACTTAACATTTCTGTACTGGTCTATGCAAGTGCTTTTACTCAGTGAAATCTGTTGACACAACTTGGGGTGGGAATTGAGGTTTCAACACAGTAGTTAATTTCTGATGCCTATGGAAAACAACATGAGAGAGTGTTTTACTTTCAGTTCCTATTAATTTATTAAATAAGGCAGTTGTTAGTGATGCTAAATTGATCATTTGTAAATTGGGATGTGCTACAACTAAAACTGCTTACACAGCCTTGGTTTCTTTGGTGGTTTTTTAGTGTATATGCATTATGGAAACCTTTTGTTTCCATAATGCATATATACTAAAAATAGTTGTATGATTCTGGATTTCTTCTTATTTCAATGGAAAGTAGTTCACTTTAAGCATCTGACAATTGTTTATCTTGTTCCTTGGTACTTTTTTCTAAAAATCTGGGTGACTTTCTGTAGTACAGCCTACTGTCCAAAATTTGCATGTCTTCATGTCTGCTGTACATTTTTTGTCATCAGAGAAGCCTTCTCTAATTGCATCACTAATGTATAAAGTAGTAAAGCTCTGAGCTGCATATAGTTCTCATTCAGGTCAAAATTCTTCCATTAATGTTTCATTTCCTGTTTGCTCCAGTTCGATTCCTGGTTGTAGATCTGTTGACTCACTGAACTGGTTTTAATGAGGTCCTTCTGATAAGTTTGCAAGCAAAGCAACATTGCAATGTTGCATCTAAAAGTCAAATCAGATTGTGCTGCAACTACCACAGTAGTTAGGTAATACCTTGGTTAAAATATGAAAATCTAAAAAAAATTTCAGCTATCTACTCATGTCCTGGATATTCTTTCCAGACTTCTAGAAGTTAATATAACTTCCAAATGAATATTTGGAGGGGAATTAAGTAACTTATCATTGCTTTGAGAGCTGGCTGAAGGCTTTGGAATGCTTGTTCTGAGCCATATCCAGTTATAGGGATATTTTTACTGTTACTGATGTGCCTCTTGCCTTCCTCCCCACCCCCCAACTCGAAAGAGTTACAAACCAGTCTGATGCATTCTCTTATTTTGTTAAGGTTAGAGACTTATTTGCTCTGGCTCGTAAAAATGCCCCGTGCATTCTCTTCATTGATGAAATAGATGCAGTAGGGAGGAAGAGAGGAAGAGGCAACTTTGGAGGACAAAGTGAACAAGAGAACACACTCAATCAGCTTTTAGTAGAAATGGATGGTGAGTATTTAATGTCTAATACCACATTATAATAACAAGAATATTGGAAAGAACTAATGTGCTTGTTCAGACCTGCTAACCAAGATTTGGATTCTAGCTTAAATCCAAACTTGTGTCCGTTTCCTGGTTTCCTAAAATAAAGAATGGTGACTCGTTTTGCTGCAGCCTGGTGTTTTACTAAAATTCATTCAGAGAAAAAGAAGCCTCATTCTGTATCTCCTAACTCTTTGTCATAGTTGAATAGGCAAAAGAATTCTTTGCAATGGGCCCAGTTTGTCCGTAGAAAAGTACAGCTAGCCATGCTGGTGCTGCAATTTCCTGAGCAGTTAATCTATTATTGTGTTTTGAAGATAAAGCAGGAATTGATATAGTACTTCACAAAGCAAAGCCCAAGGCCATTTTCTTGCTTGTTATGAAAAGCTGGACAATGCAGCCATAAACAGAAATATTTTCAGCTTTAAGATCATTTGTTTAAACTGTCGGTTCTTAAACTGTCAGTCTACATGACCCTGTAAAGTGGACAGGTTTTTTTTTTCTGTTTTTGGGGTTTTTTTCCACAGAAATTATATTTACAAAGCTTTTCTCTTTATCACTTTTCTTTAACAGGATTTAATACCACCACAAATGTAGTCATTTTGGCAGGTACTAATAGGCCAGATATTTTAGACCCTGCTCTGATGAGACCAGGACGCTTTGACAGGCAGATTTACATTGGTAAGTTTACCTGGGTGCCTGTATCATCCTCCTGTGTTTGTAGAATACTGCTGAAGTCACTGCAGCTAGTTATATATATGTAACTTTCTTGCACACATTCAATTTGTATATATGTGTGTGTGAAAAGTAAAACCATGTCTTTTATTTTAAAGGACCCCCAGATATAAAAGGAAGAGCATCCATTTTCAAAGTTCACCTTAGACCTCTGAAATTAGATACTGTCTTAAACAAAGATAACCTAGCAAGAAAGCTTGCATCACTAACACCTGGGTTTTCTGGTAAGTGACTCCTAATGCCACTATTACTCTCCATTTACTATTTAAGCTGTAGATATTTGATTTCCCTACTAATTCTGGTTTTCTTGCACCTGATCTTTTGGATGGCATTTTATTTCATTGTATTTACTGGCACAGCCTGAAATTCTCTTTGCCTGTTTGAGCAACTAGGAGGTTTCTGAGGGTTTCAAGTTTTGTCAGCTTTAGTCAGGGTAGCACGAAAAGGCAATTTCTTATGTCTTCAGAACAAGCAATTGAGAGGTTTCTGATTTTTTTATCACTCGTGTGTGTTCTTCCTTTGTTTGTCCTTTCCTTTGTTTGTTGCATTCTTGAACACTTCTAGAGAAGACCTGGGGTTTTGTGAAGTTTATTTGCATATTCTTTAGGGTAATTTGTGTTTCTGGATGTAAAACCCAAAAAACAGTGCAGAATTCAATTACTGGTCAACTCAGATTTTAAATGAATTTCATTATAAGCCAGTAATGAGAGCTCTCACATCCATTCCTAATTCAACACTTAGGAATTCTTCACTAGTTTTTAGTCTATATAAAACTAGTTTTCTGAGATTTGATTGTCAATGTTTCTGGCAGCTACAGTGATGATGTTTAAACTAAGTTATCTCAATAGCATTACTGAGAATAGTGTTAACAAAAAGTGGAGGCTTTAAATCAGTAATGAGAAAGGATATCTTCTAGAGTTATGCCAATATCTGAGCTATACTGAACTCACACGTAGGAAATGCATGCAACTAGTTCAAGTATAATCTGTTGCAGACAGAAAAGGAAGGTGGGATGTGTCAAACAAGTACTTCACTGGTAATAAACTTTATTTGCTGTCTGTCTACCTATGAGAAAAATCCTAAAGCCTATAGCTATAGTACACGTATTTAAATATATCTTAAATAATTAAGCTATTTCAGAGCACATTACCTTTGATTTTCAAGCTCGATGAGAGTTTATAGTAGACTAGCTATAGAGGTTTTCTTTATGCTAAACTCAGGGAACATCGTTGAAAAGGATCAGTAATTCTTGCCTTCTCTGCTTTTAGGTGCTGATATTGCTAATGTCTGCAATGAAGCTGCTTTAATTGCTGCAAGGCATCTCTCGGATGCTATAAACCAAAAGCATTTTGAGCAAGCAATTGAAAGAGTTATCGGAGGTGGGTGAATTGCATCAATCGTTTCTCAAAACACTGTGATATGATTGGCAACTTCCTTTTTCATATGTAAAGGAACCCATGCTTTGAATCTTTGTCCTGTTCTTCAAGGGGGATATTTTCCTCTTCTAATCACACCTGAGATTTAGAAAAGAACTATTCTGTCTATATTGCTGACTTGTGTAAAAGAGGAAGGGATACAAAGGGATAATTTCATCAGGACACTTCTCTAATTCCTTCAAACTGGACTTAGGGATGCTTTTAACTGCTGCTAACCTGAAATAGTCTAGAAAATATTTTTAAAGTGCAAATGTTTTATTTAAATATTTGAATATTCTTAAGAACTTACTTTGAAACTAGAAAGTCTAAGGAAGGCCAAGGTTACAGTGAAACCTGAAAGATGCAAATTTCTAAAACTTGCAAGTTTGGGGGTTTTTTAAAAAACTTTCAATAGATCATATGCATGGCCTCTAAGTATTGCTCACTGTCTTTCCAAATGAAGTAAAGGATTTCAGAGGAGAAAGGTGTGTCTGAAACTATTAATCAAATTTATTTTACAAAGGTTTGGAAAAGAAAACTCAAGTACTCCAGCCAGAGGAGAAAAAGACAGTAGCGTATCACGAGGCAGGGCATGCAGTTGCAGGGTGGTTTTTGGAACATGCTGACCCACTGTTAAAGGTAAGAGTGCTAATTTGAACTTGTAATTTTAACAGTAGCGTGGATGACATCTTTTTCTTTATGGTTTCTTTCCCCCCCTAATATTAAGAAGAGACTAAAATATATAATCTTAAAAAAAGCAGTGTAAGTGCGTCAATTTTAGAGTACATTTTGGTTCATTTCTTGTAAATTTCTTGTAATTCATTTCTTTTTAAACTGTTTTCTGACCTAGCTGTTATATAGGTAGTATAAATGTCCTTTGAAAATGAGAGACCTGATCTTCCCATGAGTCTGCCTGCCTCAATAGCTGCTTTTTCTCTGAGGCTTTCAGTACAGATCAGTGTTTTAAGTTAGTCTTACCAGGTTACACAGGTATACTTCGAGAATATAACTATAAAAAAGGGAAATTTTTGTTTCAATTTGCTTTCTTTTGGGTTCACAGCTTGAACGTAAAGGAAAAAGCACCCAATCTCACAAACTTACTTAAACATTCATAGTTTTGCATAGCTGTGTTTTTAATCTCATCTCAAGCTTAAGATTAATCTTGTACAATTTATTTCTGGAAGAAAGGTCATTAGTAAATGTGGAAACGCCTTAAACTGTTCTGAATGCTAGAGATGGAAAAGTGCTGTATCTGTTACAGAGTACATAATACCCAATACATAACTCTCAAGGAATTGTGGATTTTAATTAAAATGGTATTTTTAAAATATCATGCAGTTTTTAGAGAAGATATGACAGTGGTCTTACCTTTCTTTTCCAGATATTCTAGTAGTTGTTATCCCAGTTTAGAGCTAGCCAGGGCTTTTAAGGATAAAACACAATGGGGGCAAAACTGTAAACGGAAATAATGTCTGAATTAAACCTCAAGGGTGAGTATGGTGTAGGTTGTGGCATTAAAAAGTAAGTCAAACTGAAGAATACTTTATGGTTTTTAACACTGTTTAGTTGTAGCACTCTGTTAATTTTGATTGTAGGTATCTATTATTCCACGTGGTAAAGGACTGGGTTACGCTCAGTATTTGCCCAAAGAGCAGTATCTTTATACCAAAGAGCAGCTGCTGGACAGAATGTGCATGACTCTGGGAGGACGTGTGTCTGAGCAAATCTTCTTTGGAAGAATTACAACTGGTGCCCAAGATGACTTGAAGAAGGTGACCCAGAGTGCATATGCTCAGGTATGGCCTTAAGTGAGACTTTCTTCTTTCCTTCACTATTTTCTTTATCTCGTACCTAACTATTGTTTTGATATGATGCAATTTTATCAGGTACATCCCTCAAAAGCCTCCTTTCAGAAAACACTGCATGAATAAACACCATGGTGTTGTTTAGAGACACTGATGACTCAAGTACTTTATTTCAGTCTCCCAACAGCAGCCCCTGCATTAGGCTTTGATTACTGCCCTACGTCTGCCCACAGGAACATACGTGTTGCAGTTAGATCCAGTTGGATTCAATTAACGTAGAAGCTGTCTACTTATTTTAAAATGGAATTTAGTGCTCAGATTTGATCTTACCATCCTACATCTACAATTGCCCAGTGCGAAGATTCGGTTTGTATTCACACCTGAAATCCAGACAACCTTGTATTAAAGCACTATTTGATGTCAGTTAAGGCTATGGGAATGAAGACATCAGTTTGAGTTTGTATCATATCAACTAATGTAGATAAGTAATTTAAAATCTTATCAATGTGGTGACTCACCTAAGTGTAGCTGTGTGCTACACACAGGTGTGTTACTACATTTCCTGCCTTGGCACAAAAGATCTTACCTCATAAGGCACTCACAACATGAGCAAGAGACATTTTGGACTACATTTATCATCCCCTGTGTGCTTGTCCCCAAACCCCATCTTCTGGTCTTAGGTGTGCTTCTTGTAGCCTCAGTTCTAGAAGTAAATGTGTAATGATATCCTGTTAATTCTATGGGATCTTTAGTGACTCTTGTTCCATTTTAAATTTTCTTTAAAAGTGTACTTATAGACTTTTGTGCGTGTTAACCAAAAAAAGTATCAAACTTGTCTTAAAGAAGCAGGTTAAGATGCTTGGTTCTAATGGTGAAATCTCTTTGAATTCTGAATACTTGTTGTCATACCTATGTGGATCTTGCTAGACTGAGAAGTGCTGCTTTAGTAACCATCAGATTGATAGTAGCCATGGAGTGAATAAATAAATAGCAGTTTGAACTTGCTTCTGCCTCTGCTGGAGCAAAATGCAACTTAAAACATCCATATTTGGCAAGTGGACAAGTCAGTATTCGCTACTGAGTCAAGCAAGATAAGAACTGTTTTCACATTTGTAGAGGAGTGTTTTGTGATGAGGAATAGCATATGATTTTTGGACTTGATAGAAAAAATTCTTCAAGACCCTCTACTTTAGTACTTAAGTCAGCTTATCTTTATGGGTGAGTAGAATATCTTAAACTTTAGAAGTATTTTGAATTGGCAAAACACATTTCTGGTAAAGGAGAAGAGTTTTACTGCTTAAGGAAGGATGAAGTGTTTTTTGTGTAATATCTTAGTGCTTTGCTTTTTGAATACTATGCATACCACTAGTAACCACTTTGAAATGGTGTTGTGTCCTTGAGTTTAATCAATAAAAAGAAATAAGTGAAAGTCAACACGTCTGTTAACTTAGGTAGACTTGAGTTTTCAGTGAAGGGTTGATGTTACAGGAAAAGATTAGGTTATAGCAAAAGACTTCTTCCTTTCCTTTTTGTTGGCCCTATTTTTCACCAACATACCCTAAAATCTTGCTGTATCTCCTTTGTTTATTTGATTTCTTTTTTTTTTTTTTTGCTTCAGATTGTTCAGTTTGGTATGAATGAAAAAGTGGGGCAGATTTCCTTTGATCTCCCTCGTCAAGGAGACATGGTCTTAGAGAAACCCTACAGTGAGGCAACTGCCAGGTTGATAGATGAAGAAGTGAGGTCGCTAATTAACATTGCCTATGAAAGGACACTAAATCTTCTGACTGAGAAGAAAGCAGAAGTGGAGAAGGTGAGTATTACAGTATTTTTAGCCATTAAGTTCCAGCTGGTAAGCCAAAATCTGAATTGAACTGAATTAGATTTAAAATAGTGACTATATAAGTATATGAAGAAGTTTGCTCAAAACCCATTTGATACAATCTTGAGAATGTGTTGTAAGACTTAATAAAAACCTCCTTTTGTGTTGGAATACCTCTGAGCATCTCTCAAGTGTGGTTTAACATCCTTCCCTGCTTATGTGGTCAATATTCATTTGGAAAGTTAGAGGGAAGAGTCTGCTTACTAACATAGGGTTTAGTAGATGTGATAGATAAATAAAAAGCTTAAAAACCTGAAGACAAAATACCAGGATCCAAATTTTTTGGGCTAAAAGAAGCTCTTGTAAGCAGGGAAGTTCATACAGCTTCCTTTCTCTGGTTTTGTTTTGAACATTAATACAAATACCTTTATCTTCTGTTCCTGTCCCTTGGCTGCCTGTGATCTGCCTTGCTGCAGCTGAGATTCAACTTGTGCATATTCTCTTTCTTCATGCCACAAAACCTGATACAGCAAAAGGATAATTTTCTAGAATAGGCATCTAGTAGGCTTACTGACAAGAAGACAAGTTTGTATGGGCTCCATAAATCCTGTTGTAGCAGATCAGCATCCCAAAAGTGATCACTGCATGTGGTTTGTGCTGAACAATGAGCTCACTGACCCAAGGCTGCAAACTACCCTGGTACAGTATTCACACATTGGTATTTTATGGTGCTGTTGAGCTTGTAACACAACAGCAGCCTGACTGAGTCATCCCTTTTGGAACTCTTGTTTTCATCTGTAGCTTAATGTCTTGCATCAGGAGCCTTTTGGCAGAAGTGGAAAGCTGCTGTTCTGAAGCAACAATAAAAGCAACAGTGACCCACAGTGAGGGCATTTTGCTTAATCTCAAAAGCAGGATTAAAAATAAAATTGTATTTGTTCTCCCTAAATGCTCAAGGGGGAGAAAAATCTTGTATTTAGTGATCTCTGAACAACTTTTTTCTATCAGAATTAATCAATGCCAAATTAACTGCTTTAACAAACTTCCAAACAGGACAGCCTTTTAGGTATTTTATATGTGTGACATAACTTGTGGTGTTCCAGGTTGCACTGCGACTACTGGAGAAGGAAGTGCTTGATAAAAGCGACATGCTTGACTTGCTTGGCCCAAGACCATTTGCAGAAAAGTCTACTTATGAAGAGTTTGTGGAAGGTACAGGAAGTTTGGATGAGGATACTTCACTACCAGAAGGCCTTAAAGACTGGAACAAAGAGCGTGAAAAAGAAAAAGAGGAGACAACAGATGAACAGGTGGCTAGGCAGATCAGAGGAGGGATGCCATTTTAACTGTCAAGTGTGTGCCCACGTTGACTTGCACTCTAGAAGAGAAACAAACTCATGTAGTTTGTACTTCAAAACAAAAAATATTTATTCAACCGAACTGTATTAGGGATGAGTTGGAAGAGTGATCTCTTGGGATGAGATAAGGATGGTCTGCTTCCGATGTACGTGTGTGAGATCCTCAGTTCAGTGGTAAAAGGCGATCATCTTTTGTTTGTCAGCTGGAGAAGCATACATGGGATTTGAGCTGCAGTGGAATGTCAGAACTGAGCCTCTCAAGCTTTGAAACAGTTCAGATTCATGCACAAACTTTGTGGCACTGGTCTTTTTTTTTTTTTTCCCAAACATCTGTAAGCTTCCAAAAATCAAAGGTTTTTTTGATTATTTGTCTAAACTATACCTGTATGTGACCTCTTTCCAAAAAGAAAAAGAATCATACAAAATGCATTGTCAAATGTGAAAGTCTGGTCATACAAAGTACTAGCTTTGCAAAATTATCAGCTCTTTCATCTGACCCTTCACATCACTTTGATTTTAGAGTTTGTCTACAGAGAACTGCCATGTAAGTGGATAGTGAAACTGGACACTTGCTTAAATATCTTAAAATGTACTCATGGTTCAGTGTCTTAAATTAAGTCTGAAACTGTTTGGCTCCTGCAGTTTTACCAGTCAGTTTTTTACAGAGTTCTGTAAAATATTGAACATATGAATGTGTTGTGTAAATACAGTTTGAGTCAATAAAAACAGTACTTTTCTGAACAAAGCTTACCCTTTTTTTGCTGGTTTCTTGGTGTAAAATTCAGAACAACACAAAACTGTTAAAATAGAGTAATAGGGTTGTGCTCACAAATACCAAAAGCAGAAACCAAAACCAAAGGTGATAAATCAGATTGGCAGAGTTTTGTACTGGTTTGCTTAACCTAAAGCAATGGGGATTTTCCCCTGCTTAGTTGAATACAGTTGTCTTAGTACTTGCTTCTGGTTGTCTGCTGCATGCTAAGGATTCATTAGTTGGAGAATTTACCTGTTTAAAAATTAATGGCCTCTCTGCCCATCCCAGCAGAAGACAGGGAAGCATGGTTGGAGGGTGGAGTGGTGGTTAAGTGGGGAAGGAAAATAAATCAATCTTCTCTGCTGGACCAAAAATCCTTTAAGGATGATGAGTCAGAGGGCAGGTTAAAAGGATAACTAGTGACTGATTCCATCTGCATGTTGCAACATACTGGAAAGCAGTAGGATAACAAAGGAAAAAGTTTGTCTGAAAGTTCAGACCCTTGGTTCTAAAGTTGAGTTAAATTATTTATGGAAATTATTCTTTTGGATTTTCTTGTTCTTCATGATAGAACTTGTTTCCATTTGTGATGTTACCTGGCTTTACAGTGAAGAGGAATGAGAGAAACAGAGCAAATATAGCTATTTGGGGTATATTTACTGGGCATTTGTAGTTGTTAAACACTTCTCTCTGTTAAAAACTCTGTTATTAAGTTTGTTGAAGAATGAATGATAAACAGGAAAGCAGCTTGGAAAAACAACTTCATTTCCTTAATTATTGCAGTCAAATTTATTGCAGTAGTAAAATTCTATAAAACTCAAGTCTCACACACATGATAAAAAGTGACTGATTCCTGTGCTCATGATCTAGGGTTGTATCTTACATGTATTCTGCATTAATGCCTCATTTGTTCTTTATTCACCCCCCAGTTCAGCTGAATTCTTGTCTGGGTTATTCAATTTGTAGCCAGTGCTGAGGACTAGCTGTGCTTATACAGTAAAGGTCAGAGTTCTGCATTTCTTCATTCCTTGCTAAATAAAACCAACAGAAAACACAGCAATCAACCACCCAACCCCCAAAACCCTTAACCTGACTCTTCACAATGGCACTACGAGACTCTGAAAGAATTATCTCCAGGAGGTGATTTCTCTTAACTCCCTGTTTGTGTCTACTTAAAAATTCCACTCCTGTTTTGTTGCAGCATGCAATTGACAGGTGGCTTTACCTTTTCTTTACCTTTGCCTCTCTTTTAGAGCATTAACTTGCTTGCTTACTAAGACCCAGTAGGTCTTGGTATTTTGTGCTAAAAATGGCAGATTTTGACAATAGTGGGATTTTGGAATCAAAACGAGATATGGAAAAACAACAAAAACCCATTTATGCAACCTGCTTCTCTGAAGAGGACTGCTAGCCTCCTTCAACTCCCAAATTTAGGATGTCAGGTGGTTGAACATAAATCATGAAAATCAAGTTTAGTCTGTGCTCTGCTGCCAATAATGCCAGATTAATTTTTGTTGCAAGCACGTTGAGCACTGCTACTTCAGCTACCAGGGGCTTGTGCCGCATTGAGGGAGCTGTTGAGTTCCCTGCTCCTCCCAGCACCAGAAGGAGCAGGTCTAGACCCTCTTTCCCAACCTGATTCTGTTCTCAAGGGGTGACCACCTTTTCCTAAGGGGATACAAGTGCAAGAGAAGGAAGGGAGAGCTGTGATCTGAGCAGTTATCGTGGGGTGCAGAGAAAGCAAGAGCCTGAGGTGGTTTGGTTAAGGTGGCATGTGCGAGGACTCTCCTGACTGGGCTGAGGGCCTGCCCCATTCCTTGCTGCCTTTGACCAGTGACCGTGCAAAGGAGCTGGGTTAGATTCCAGTTTCCACACCATCTTCCCAGGCAACACCTCGCCCACTCCCAGTTTTCAAGTGGTGTAGGTTGCCATTTCTTCTCCTCAACATTTTGACACAGGTGTTTGTGTCTGGGCAGCACTGGGAGCTGCACTTCTAGGCCTGCTGGTGTCTGGTTTGTCATGGCAGCCTGCTGCTCGCTATTGCTCTGTGGCCAGGTGCAAAGCAGTTTAAAAAAAGATGGTGGGCCAGGCACAGGAATAAAAAGTGCCAGAGATTAGGTTGAAAAACTAGAAGGGAAATGAAAAACACACAGGTGAGGAATTTGAGAAGAACAAATCCAGGTGGGACTCAAAATGGAGATTGCAAAATAAGAGAGAAGATTCCAAGAAAAAGGCAGGAAGTTATTTGAAAGGAAGTGCAACTGAAGGAATTGCTCACTAAACTTGCAACTAAAACAATTTTCAGTTGTATCTCAGGAAAGGAAGATGATTAGAGTTGATTGACTGCAGAGGAACAGGAAGCATTTGTGCTTCCCGTGGCTCTGTTACTGCTTGTGGACAAGCTGGTCCTCTGATGATCCTCCTACTACAGGTTCCTGGGTTCATTATGGTGGGAGGGGTCTTTTCCCCTAGGATCAGATGGAAGAGCTGTCTCTTTTTTCTAAAGAGGACATTAGTTTGCCTTTTCCACCTCCACACATTCTAGAAATTCACATCAAACAGTTGCAAGTAAACACATGTGAAAGAATGGGTGAGTCAAAGCAGGATCATTGTGAGGTCTGGATTCCACAGCCTCATAGTCTGCATTCTGCATTTTGAGTCAAGTGTATGAAATGCAATAAGGAACAGGCTGGTTCACTAAGTGAATAACTCCATTATTTAGCAATGCCAAGATTTCTGGCATTTTTAAAGTATTAGCACTTTTTTTTTTCACAGTAATACCAGAATTTATGACTTGGACCTAGTTATGAAATCTGTTACAACAAAATGCAGTTTCACACACTGTGAGATGGTTCATTCTATTTCATTCAGCAGAAACTGTGCTAGTGCTTTAACTGGAAAGCCTCTGCCACAGCTGTGTGGTGGCAGGCTCTGAGCCTGTAAGGCATTCCCCTTTTCAAAGCAAATAGTCAACCATTTACGAAGAATCAACTAAACTTTGAAGTTTAATGGCTTTATTCCCAATGGGTTTTGCTTTTTATTGTACTGCATAGTAATTTCTCTTTAATAGATATTGTGTTATAACTTTATCTTATGCTGTGATTAATATATAGCTATAACTCACATTTATAAAATGCATATTAAAGATGCTCTGTGGCTATTCATAAATCCATTAGGCAACACTAGACATTGCAAAGAACGTGGCCCCTGTGAATTAGCATGCTGATTCCTCTATGATCCTACTAAAGACAATCAGCCAGGCCCTCCCAAGCTCTGCCTCTGTGCCAAAGCCTGTCTGGTTGGCATGTTCCAGCAAATTGACTCAACCTCTCAAGCACTTTATGTGAAAAACTTGAACTTGATTAAAGCTAGTTTAGTTCCATTTCTGTGTAGAATGGATATGGGCAGACAGCTTCAGGTTATATGATTAACAGTTGCATGGTTCATATACTTCCTAAAGTACTGTCTCATTCCCTGAATCCCAAACTAACAAAGCATCATCTTGTCAGGAGCAGTGAACCTTTGGAAATGTCACAAATGTCACTATGTTTGTAAAGTGCCTTTTTAAGTATTGAGCAACACTTTTGCTTGGAAAGTGTTTCTGAAAGCAAGAAGAAAAAGCAAGAGTTCTTGAAACATTTAGAGTTTGGCTTTCCAGAGGTTTTCTCCTTTGTTTGCTTGCTTTGTTGCCTAGAAACTGGCCTAAATAAGAGATTCCAAGTAGACAGAGTGTTCTCTGGTCGAGGCTCTCTAATGGAGAAGGGCTGTTTAATTGATATGAGCAGAAACATAAAGCATGCACAGAGAGCAAATGCCCAGCAGTCACTTTGTCAGCTGGCTTAGGCAGGGACCTTTCTGGCTTGGCTTTAGTGGGGGCAGATGAACCTGTTGTTCATCTTTCATTTTGCCAACTGTTTTGAGTACTGTGGATAAATGCTCTTGTAGTTTAACCTTTACCTGTCCAGTTGTTTTAACCTATCTTGGTAGCAAGACATGCACAGCATCTCTAGGTGTGGTGAACTTACAAAGCCAGGTAGTGAGATCTGTTGGCACACAGCCTATGTCCCCTCTCCCACCATAATCTGTGGAATACCTGGATTTCAGCTACATGGGCTGGGTGAAATAAAGAGTTAGGAATAGCATCCACAGCTGGTGCTATCCAGGAAGACGGGACCAGCAAGATACTGGGGTGCCACTTTAAACACCAGGGATTCATGAAGAACACATCACAAATGGAGGGATTTCATATATATCGTCTGTGATTATTCAGCAGCAGCAAGTGATGAAGTCACATCATACAAATCCAGCCTCTAGCCTGCAGCTCACTGGATATTTATGTAGCATTGACTGCCCAGAACACTTCTGCTTGAGAGGATGCTGTTCATTTTTATTTTATTTTTAGAGGACTGGAATCAAATATCACTGTTAACATTTACTGTACAGAATATCTAAAAACTTTTTCTTTTATTATGAATAAATTTTGTTTCTGGCAGTTCAGTATTGTACATTTGGTACAGAATGAATATTTCAAGCTCACAAGATTTTCTTACTCATAATTGGATGAAAATAGTGCAGCTCTAATTTGTAGATTTTCGTGCCTATTTTACATCTTCTCTCTTAACAGCTTTATGGATGACAACTCTAAAGAAAAAAGATCCCAAACTAGCAATCTCCATGTTCAGATTCTTAGGCCAAAGTCTTAAGTGAATGCCTTGTATTTGTCTCATGAATAGAAAAGGCCCGATTTCCAGAAATGCTGAATGTTCTCAGTGATCCAAATGGACTCTGAAAAGCACTTCTAACATCTGAAATTCATGCTCCCTTTTTTTTCTTTTTTTAAATGGAAGTATGGATTTACAAGCCTAATTACCAGAAATCCAGATCTGAGAATTTGGCCTGGAAAAATCACGCACCTAATTTTTTTATTCATTGATCTCTTCTTCATCATCTTCAAACGCTTCCTCCCCATCATTTGCTGTTGCTTCCTGGTATTGCTGATACTCTGAAACCAGGTCATTCATGTTGCTTTCTGCTTCTGTAAATTCCATTTCATCCATTCCCTCTCCTGTGAACCAGTGGAGGAAGGCCTTTCTCCTGAACATGGCAGAAAACTGCTCCGAGATCCTTTTGAAGAGCTCTTGGATAGCAGTGCTGTTGCCAATGAAGGTGGAGGCCATCTTGAGGCCACGGGGAGGTATGTCACACACTGCCACCTTGACATTGTTTGGGATCCACTCCACGAAGTAGCTGCTGTTCTTGTTCTGGATGGCCAACATCTGCTCATCAACCTCCTTCATGGACATGGGGCCGCGGAAGACGGTGGCCACCGTCAAATACCGGCCGTGCCTCGGGTCACAGGCTGCCATCATGTTTTTGGCATCGAACATCTGCTGGGTGAGCTCTGGGACAGTGAGTGCTCGGTACTGCTGGCTGCCTCGGGCCGTCAAAGGAGCAAAGCCTGGCATGAAAAAGTGAAGGCGCGGGAAGGGGACCATATTTACTGCCAGCTTCCGGAGGTCAGCATTGAGCTGGCCTGGAAAACGCAGGGATGTGGTTACCCCGCTCATGGTGGCGGAGACCAAGTGGTTTAAATCACCGTATGTGGGAGTGGTGAGCTTCAGGGTGCGGAAGCAAATGTCATAGAGAGCTTCATTGTCGATGCAGTAGGTTTCATCTGTGTTTTCAACCAGCTGGTGGACTGAAAGTGTAGCGTTGTAAGGCTCCACCACTGTATCAGAAACCTTGGGAGAAGGCATGACACTAAAGGTATTCATTATCCTGTCTGGATATTCCTCTCGTATCTTGCTGATGAGTAGGGTTCCCATGCCAGACCCTGTCCCTCCTCCCAGGGAGTGAGTGAGCTGAAATCCTTGCAAGCAATCGCAGTGTTCACTCTCTTTTCTTACTACATCGAGCACAGAGTCAACCAACTCTGCCCCTTCTGTATAGTGTCCTTTAGCCCAGTTGTTTCCCGCACCAGTTTGTCCTAAAATAAGATACAACAGGGAAAGAAAAGATACAGAATTATTGGCAAGATTTGATATCGGCACGCTAAATGGACTCATGTCTGTAACAGAAGCTGCTATAAATCTGTCAGGTAGATAACTGTGCTCTTCATTTTTGCCTACAAATATCTCTGGAAGTATCAGCATAAACCTTTTATATAGTCTCTGTCAGTTTTCATTAATGCCTTTGGGTGTTTTGTTTTTTTTTTCCTTTGTTGTAATTTTACCTTCTATAAATGCAAAAATGGCCTTTATTTTTGTTTTCCTTGTTTTGAAAACTTTCACACTCCTGATCCTGATGATTCTGTAAACACAGGATGACTGTTTAATACTTAAATACTTTCTGTCTGTAAGGACCGTGATGCATGCAAAGCTAAATCACAGATACATATATCTCAATGAAAATGAGAGGTTCTTGGACTGTCCTTGTGAGTCAAACAGAGAAAACATTGCCATTCAAGAAAAAGCTGGGCTTCAGAATCCTATTTAACTTGTTATATCAGGAACTATAGATTTTTAAATTCATGGTTACCTAGCCTGAACAAAAACAGCAATCAACAGAAGCTTCAGGGACATTATTTCAAAAACTTGGAAGTTAAGTGCCTTTCAGGTTTTACTGATTTCCTTACAAACTCACTATTCTTCAGGATATGCAAAATGACTTGCAAAATTGGATTACTGATATTTCAGAAAAGTGATGAGCCCTTTCTTTTCTCCCCAGGCTTCCATTTTTGTTTTATGTGCCACTCAGTTTATTAACTGAGTGTGGATCATTCGCTATGTCACTCTTTTGTTACTGCTTAGATAACAAGGAGGATTAAATTGGGGAATCAGTATTTTAGTAGTCCTGTTCCTCGCTGTGACTACTATATACATACATCCTGCCACTGAACTCATTTAGGGTACTCCTGTGAGTGGTATTCAGACAGAGCAATAGTTTCAGAATTAAGTATAGAGCTGGTGAATTCTGTGTTGTCCCCCAAGACCTTCCCCTCCCTTCCTATTACCATATCTGATTTCAATTCCCAGGGCACTGTGTCAGTGCCAAACATATGAACCAGGGAAACTGCTGGCTTGGACACTTTTGAAATACTATGCACCTTTTTTTTTTCACTGCATAAATGCTCAGTTTCCTCATGGTGTATTTGGTTAGTTAATGCATTGTTCTGAATGTTGCTATATTTTTCTCTCTTTGAGCCTAGGGAGCTCAGCACTTCCTGTCCAGCTGGGCAAAGCACAAAGTCATATCCTTCCAGAATTAAATATGTTTGTAAGCACCTGCAGTCTGCTTGAGCAGATCCTCTGCTACAGATAGAGAAGCACTTCAGGATGCACACAAAAAAAGCAGACATCGCTCCAAAATGCAGAAGGCATTTATCTCCTAGTGGACAAATTCTGATCTTAGGACAGCTGTCAGCTACTCCTGTACCAACACTACACTTCTTCCACTAGTCAGCCTTGTGCCTAGGGTCTCCAGTGATCCTGTTTTCACTGGAGGCTTCCTGCAGTTATCTTATACTTCCAGAACCACTGGCTGCACAGCACTACTACATGTTGTGGTAAGACTACCACAACACAGAACATTTACAACATGCCCCAGAAGCTCCAGACTTCTTACCCCATGACAATACCGTGGAGTCTGGAGGTGCCATGGCTCTGACAAGGCTGCCACAAACCTGGAAATCATGATTGTGATCCTGTGAAACTCTACTGGATGCCCTCCATTCATCAGGTACCTATCTACCTGACCTCTTAAAATCTAAGGCAAACACATAAAAATGATCAGATTTCACCAGGACTAAACTCCCTAGGTGTAAAATGAGCCTGTACCCACAAACTCAGGACCTCGCAAATCATTTGCCAATGCTGGAAGCCCATCCCTGGCATCCTGCATCTGTCATTTGCCAGGATCTAAAGAAGCCTACATGAAGCAATCCCACAACTTATCTGCACTCCTGGCACCACCAGATCCTTCTATCACTATTTCTTTCTCCAACATGCTGTAGGGTTATCACACATGTTCAGGTTGAGCTGCATGTGCAGAGAAGCTATTTGTCTAATGGTGAGTTTATTTTTAAATCCCTAAAATGGCACTTGTTTCCTACAATCTTCTTTCACTCCTCTACTCAAAATATAAGAGAAACCTGGTAAAAGAGATCAGTAGCTTCCACATTGACCCTTAGAAGCCCAGCGTGAACAGCCCTGCTGCAGAACTTGGCTTTGATTGCCATACAGCTATTTTGTGGTTGCCCCCATCTGTTCATAAAAATAAATTGGAGTGGTATCTCTGTAGCAAATCTAGCAAGGGTGTACACAAGAAAAGAACAACAAATGCAAAAATGTACAAATGAAAAATGGAGGAGACACGTCAGAGTTCAGAGCAGCTCCTGGTGGGCAATTCTGTGCTTGTCAGAAGGCCAGGAGGTCTACTGAAAGATCATTCCACCTGCAGTTCTTCACCTTTTAAATCACTACCTTGTCAATACACACATTAAAGTATAAGGATTATTTTGTGTCCATCTCAAATCTCTTGCTGGTTTGATATAAAATTCCTGTATCTGGAGTGTGTGACCAAGTACTCAGTATACCTGCATGAAATCCTGATTGATGGTCTGTGGTTACTTGCTGTGGAGACATGGGGACATGCAGGTTTATACAAGCAGAGGTGAAAAACACCCTCATCAGAACGAGCCCACACAGCCTGGGGTACAGCAAGTATGGGACTACCAGCTTCTGCCACAAAATCCTTTGTGGGCCCACGCCAGATTTTTAAAAGAGAAAACAAAATGCTTTGTTGGCTTTTGACACAGAAGATCATTACTTCAGCGCTCAGCCATTCTACATTATTCAGCAGGTTGGGAGGACAGTGCCTGATGCTGGCAGGGGCCTCTGTCAGATACAAGTTGATCACATGCTGTTGGTTCATTGTTATCTTGGCAGGGAGTATAGCAAACTGGACTATTGTTGAAGACATTCTGAATGGATTTTGCTCTGGTTTTACTGGTGGTGTGCCAAACTGTAAAGCTCCAGTTCAGGTATTTCCATAGGTCAGGTGAATTCATGTTCAGAGGGCTTGTGTGGTTCATGCAGGTGAAAGGGAATGAAACGAAAAACCTGAATACAGAAACAGATTTCATAAAGCTGCCTAGATGTCCATGGCTTTTCTCCCTGAGCTTACTTCTACCTGTTGTACCTTACAACTCGTTTGGAAGAGACCCTTAACATCATTGCCAGGGAGTTTACAGGAGAACAACATGAATACCATAAAGTTTTAAGTCAAAGAGTTAAAGAGTTGTGTATGGCTTTTTTACTCCGTCTCCAACCCAAACAACCCAGACTTAGGTTTGTTTTATACCACCCAAAGTATGTTTATATTTTCTCTGTCTGCCCCTGGCATTGCTCCTTCCTTATGTTAACACAACATACCAAACTAAGTTCCAGCCTAAGCTAGCCTTGTCAGGAGGAACTGTGTTTGTGACTAATGCAGACTTGGAAACTAAAAGAACATGAAAGTTCTCATGGTAGCTTTCATTCAGACTTCCTGTTTCAGCAAGTGCCTCACTTAACTTCCACATGCTGTTTCTCCTTTAGTGCAAAGGGACTGACAATGCTTCTGTACTTCATAAGGATGCTCTGAAACAGTAACATGCATTTTTAAGCTTAGATGGAAAGTACCACAGAAGTCCAAAGTGAAGTAGCAAAAGCAAAAACAACCCTCTGCAAGAACACTGCAAAACCAGAATGTCTCCACATACCCTCAGAGTGATCCTCATTATGCTAGAAAATAACCCAGTAACTGTCTACAGATGTGTGTTCCATATTACAGTTGATCTTCTTCCACTGCTCCTATACTGCAAGGATCTGCTGAAAAAGTTTATTTACACAGTCTAAAAACAATTTAGTGCTCAAGCATTTAATGTGAATTCAAGTGAAAAGTAATCTGGTTGGTTTGTGGTTGAGGTTTCTCACCCCCCTCCATTTTCTGCAGAATTTCCATGCATTTTGTTGTGAAGAACTGGCCTCGGGATTTCTCTGGAGTTCATATATGTGGAAAGCAAACGTACTTTTTCTGAATACCATAGGAAAGTTTCAGCAGATTGCTAACTGAAGGAATGATCAACAGGAGAATGATTTTTTCAGTTAACAGGATGTTTTGACTGGCTGACAGATAATTGCAATTCTGTTGTATTAGTATTTCTCAGTAGGATCACTTTGGAACAGGGAGACTGAATGCTTTCTGACCATTCACGTAGTAATCAAACAGCTGTTGAAGAGCTTTGTTTTTTAAAAAGAATAATCCACATACCGAAGATGAAATTATCGGGCCGAAAGAGCTGACCAAAAAGACCAGACCGCACACTATCCATGGTTCCCGGCTCCAAGTCCAGTAAGACTGCTCTTGGTACAAATTTGTGGGCTACAATAAAAAGCAAGCATGCCCTTAATGTTCAGAAACAAGCTAACACAGTTATGGCTTTTAATACACAAATATATCTCATATTGTTAGTCTAATATATAGTTCGTATGTACTATATATTCATATAGTTCATAAGTACTTCCTACGCAGAAAGTCATGGTAGTGAAAAACCCAGCTCCATAGGAACACATCAACTCAGCTTGAAAAACAGACCTGACATCATTTGCGTTCTACCGATTTACATTTTGTAAGCTCTTTATTAACAATAGATGTGAGGGAGTTTCTGATTAGAAGAAATGGTTTAGTCATTCTCTATAAGAAAGTAGGTAATCTTTTCTGTGCATATCAGGGTGACTGAAGTGCTTATTTTCAAGTTATTCTAATGTATCTCCACAAGCTTTTATGCTTGAAGGGCTCTCCTCCACTGAAAGAGCTACTTGGTGTACATGGCAAACAGTAGTAGTCAGCACATCCACTACAAAGCACAAAAAAACGCAATCTGTGTCAAGTTGAATTTGTCCAAGGAAACTCAGGTAAATATTATGTATTAACCCCAGCTGGACAAAAGATGAAACATTCACATTTGCAGGTTCACGTCAACAGACCGAAGGACTCCAGATCCCCATTTTACACTGCTAACACCTTTCAACAGCAGACAGACTCAGAGGATTTGGATGCCTTTTGGCATTTTCTTAATGAATCTCCGTTCAGTTCTCTATTACCTGTGGCCCAACCCTTCCATTCATGAAAATAAAAGACCTTACTTCAGATGCAGGCTCATACAACCAACAGGTTAATTTGGAGTAATTGAACAGATGCACTGGTGAAGTAATCACACATTAGAAGAGCAAATGCCTACCGTAATGTTAAATAATAAACAAACCTCCACCGCCAGACCCTAAGGATAGCCCCTTCTGCCACTTCCCTGTGTCTGGGGAGATAGCACTCAGGCATCTTAACACTTTGTAACAAAGTAGATAATATTTTCTGCTGAACTGGGCACAGCAGGGGGACTGGTGGCTTATGAGGAGTGTGGCCAGCTGTGCAATATGGATTTATGAACCCGTCGTCTTCTGATTCCTACCCTCCTTCCCACGGACTCCCCTGTCCCGCACCCCTCCCCGTCCCACACTTACAAGATGATTCATTATAGTAGACATTGATCCTTTCCAGCTGCAGCGCTGAGTCACCGACATAGCCTCCGGCTGGGTCAATGCCATGCTCATCACTTATTACTTCCCAAAACTAAGGGAGGAAAAGCGAGAAGCGGGTTGGGAACTTCCCTGCGGAGCACCGGGGGCCGTGCCCAGCGCCGGGGGCGGCGGCGGTGCGGCGGCAGCTGCCGGATTCCTGGCGTGCCCGGCGCCGCTCCCTGCCCGCGCTCCAGCGGGAGCCGGGCGCGCACCGCCATTCAAACCCAACGGACGAGCGGCGCCCGCGCAGCTCCGCGCCCGCACCGCCCAGACTCTGCCGCCCTCCCCCGCTCCTCAGCCGCAGCCTGGCCGGCTCCAACATAAAAATAGTTTTTAAAACAATTTTTAAAAAGCTGTCCCGTTTGGTTTCGGTACTTCCCAAGGCCTTTTATGGTCATGGGGAGCGGAGCGATGCTCGATGCCCCGGGCGCGCCCGGCGCCGCTCGGCAGAGGCTCCTCGGGGCACGGGGAGCGGGGAGCGGCTGGCACAGCCCAGCCCCGGGGAGTCCGACAGCCCCGGGGGGCGTCCAACAAGCCCGGGGAACCACCGGGCGCGTCCCCCGGGAGCTCAGAGGCTCCGCAAGCGGCGGAGAGGCAGCGGTTCTCCTTCAGGCTCACCTTGGTCCCGATCTGGTTTCCACACTGTCCCGCCTGGATGTGAACGATCTCCCTCATGGCTGCGCCCCCGCTCGCCCCGCCGTGATCCCGCTGCCCCTCCGCCCAGCCCGGCAGTGCGCTGTGCCGTCCCACCGGGCGGTGCTTTATGGGCTCCTGCTCCCCCCGCGCCGCTCGCCCAGCGGCCGCCCCCGCCCGGCACCGCCCTCGGGACAGGGCCGACTCCGCCCGCTGTGCGACCCCGGCCCTGGCACTGTGGGGGTCCCCCGGGCATCCTCCTGCTCCAGCGGCAGCTCCCGTCCGTGATCTGCGGCTCACCTCAAACCCAGTTCAAGCAAACGTGGCTCCGGCAGCTTCACCCTCCGGGAGCCCTCGCCGTGTGGCGGCCGGACACCGCCGCCTGCTCCCGCTGCCCCGACGGGCGCGCACAACGCAGCCTTCGCTGCAGAATTCTTCTTAGGTAGAATTTTTTCTCGGAAAGGGTGATGAGGCATTGGAACAGCCTGCCCAGGGAGGGAATGGATTCCTGGAGGTGTTTAAGGAAGGGCTCGATGTGGCACTTAGTGCTGTGGTTTTAAGTGCCATGGTAGTATTTAGTCACGGATTGGATTCGAGGATCTCAGAGGTCTTTTCCAACCTAACTGATCCTGTGATTCGGTGATTCTGTGTAGGGGCAGCATCCAAAGGAATGTGTACTGGCTGTCCCTTGCCAAGGGCCATCTTCTTCACACAGTTCTTTCCTGAGGATTTTTGTTGCTTTTGTTGTTGGTTTTTGGGAGTTTGTTTGTTTGTTTGTTTGCTTGTATTTTGGTGGTTTTTGGGGTTTTTTGCCAGTAAGACAAGTTTCTGCCTGAAAATTGTAACTGGGATGGCAAGAAGTCTCTGTGGAGCAATCCTAAAGCTCATGTTGCCCCAATACAGAGCTGCCCTGGGATATGCATGGTTTGAAGTGGCTTGATTTTTAATGAAAAAAGAGGTTTTCTTTCCCCTCCTTCCAGAGAGGAAGCCGCTTCTGAGTCTGCTGAATCTGCTTTATTATCCCTTTGGGTAACTGCTACATCGTTTCCCAAGTAGAGGATGCCTGCTGTCATGCCAGCATGGCTCTTCTATGGGATGCCATTGTCTATATAGCCTATTCCAGTAGGAATATATAGGCTATGTATTAGCCCAGATGGAGACATTCATGTGTCCATGCACATCTGCACTGCCCAACCCAGTCTTTGCTGTTGTGCAAGAGCAGCCCTGAGGCCAGAGTTGCAGAACCTCCTTATCCACTTGTTAAAAGGTGGCCCTGCTGGGGCTCTTCTGAAGAACAATCTTTAAGTGCTCTCTACAGCTTGAACATAGCCAAGGTTGCCCCCACCAATCAATATACAACCTCCAGATAACCCAAAATCTGTATACTGGGAGGCCACCTGCTGCCCATCAGCCCTTATGTTGTTGTGACGTGACCAATGTCAGCTAGACTCTGTGCTCTCAGCTCCAACCTTCCCTTTCCATAAATGTTTTTCAGTAGGGCTAGCAGCATCTTGCAAGTGACCTCTGAGTAGCCCACATACATCATGCTAGGCTGAGTCAAATGTATTTCTGACATCAGGGAAGCAGCTGGAGGATGAGGATCAGCATGTTGGCCTTGCAAGCAGCCATTAGCGGAGGACTGGATACTATGTGCCTTTTTCTCTGCTGAAGGACTCATTTAATAAGAGTCCTTCTCTGTGTGATCTGCATTTTTGGAAGAGATCCACAAACAAGTCATTATTCAGCAGCCTGATTAGTGAGGTTGTCTTGGACATTGCCTGAATCTATATGTCCTTGACTATGCCTTCCAGGCCTGGCTTTTCCCCCATGTTGCAAATCCTCCTGTTTGCTGTTCATACTTGCCATCCACCTGCCTGTTGCTGGTATGCCAGTTTTTAAAATGCAGTAGGTTCCCAGATCCAGGTAGTAGTAAGGCTGGGCGTGTGTTCCCAGTAGGCTCACCCACATACAGATATAGACATGGCTGGCCACACTGACTGACCCAGGCAGAAAAACCAGCACTCACACAAACACAAGCAGCACTTACGGCCTCATGCTGTTCCCCTCTCTGGCTGATGAGGAGAGAAGCCCATTAATGGAAAATAAATACGTATTTGTATACATCTATACAATATGGATCCCTCTATAGCTGGTCTGAGACACTAACCTTATATTGTTGTTAACACCTGGATCCTAAGCCTTTCCAGTTGCTGGCATGTGGAAATGTTATCCCAGAGGCCTATCCCAGAGGCCTACAGTTCCACTCCAGTTGCTGGTAATCAGATCTACAAACACTCACAGGAACTATGGCTCCCTTGTTCAGTAGCTGGCTTTAGGACACTCAGCCTGTTCAGTAGCTGACCTCTGGATCCCCAGTTGCCTCACACAGAGATACAAACAGGCCAACAAGTGTCCCGGGTAGCTAGTGCAGAGTTGTGGCCTTACCAGTAGCTGACCTCGCCACAGTCTCCTCAGCAGGTGAGTTAGAACCCCTTGTCTCTCCAGTAGCCAACTTAGAGATCCTCTGGTCCCTGCACTATCTTTCCTGGACTCATGGCTGCTCAAAAACTTGACTCCCACCTACCCTGGCTTTTTGTTTGCTAGTGACCACACATGGATATACAGATTCACATAATGTGTGTGTTCTCGTCTCTCCAGCTGCTCCACCAAAGACACACAGGCCCCTGTGACTTGTGGCCCCACCTCTAATTGCTGGCACTCAGGCCACCGTACACACGCACGTATACATGGAATAAAAATGCCACTCTCACCTAGAAAAATAATTACATTTACTTAATTATATACTAAGACAAATTTACTAAGACAAGACAGACTGAGATGATCAGGTGCAAGGTGTCGCCAGACAAGCATACTGACCAACAACCTGTCTATACCCAATCAGGTCACTTTAGCTCCACACCCTTTTCTTTCTCTATATCAAACCATCTTTATCCCCTCTTACCCCACCTTTGATTCCTTCTCTAAACATCTAAAAAGCTGTCTTGTGCAATCCCAAATATGTTCTTCCCATCCATCCCCCAGAGATTCCCACCCCTTGCAGGCAGTAAATCTTCTTTATACAGCAATCCACAGAGCCTCTCCCATTGACTTGTGGGGTGTCATGCCAGACCACAGGCTGAACCCTCAGTGAGAGGAGCCAGGTCAGAGGCTCCTTTTCTCTGGGTATGCTATTGAATTTCTCAACCTGCCTCTGTTCCTTTGTGCTCCTTTCTGTTCATTTGTGGAGATAAGCCTTGAATCACTTAACCAGGCAGTAGGTCAAACCCACTTGATCATCTGAATGAAATCATATTTTGAGAATAAAAGTAAGAAGGAAAAAATGGACATACGTAGGCAATAGCAGGAAAAAAGAAGTAATGAGAGTGTATTATAGAACTTTTAGCCCACGTGCCTTCTGAAGAGCTCTGTAGGTTGCACTGCCAATGTCTGTCATCTTTGAAAAGTTTGTCTACTCTTTGTAAGCAGTAGTTGGTCAAACAACATTTAGAGGCCAGATCTTCAGCCAGTTTCCCACACAAAGTAACTGAAGTACGTAGAAGGCTGTAGAGCTGTGTGCCTGATGGACGTGAGCAACAGTTTACCCAAAAAATTTGCATGTACAAATTTTATAATTACATATATAACTTCTAATTTTCAGTCAGACCTGAATCTGCTTGCAGCTTCTCCATGTTTTGCTCCTGGTAATCTGAAAGGAGACACCTTTGTTGGTCACTGAATGTAAATGTATCTTCAAATCCTTTTCATCCATGCTTGTGTTTACTTAATATTTCAGCTGATTTAGGAGTTGCAGGTGACATTATAACCATGGAAGCCTGCATACTCTTCTTAAATCTCCACAGACTTGGTCTGGGATTTTAAAGGCACTTAAAAGTTTCAAAATCCTCCTATGTGCTTAACTGTTATGGATTACTTCTGGCCATATTTTAAAACCCCACTAAACATCTCTTGGAAATTTAAGGCATCTAAATGTCTTTAAAAATTTCCCTCTAGGTGCTTCATCTGACTGAGTCCATGAGATTCATTCTATAATTAGATTAATATAGAAACACTTTGTAAATTCTGTACAATGGATTCTCACGTGTTATATTTGGCTCTCTCAGATATCTCTTTCTCACATACCTATAATATATTCTGAACTCTAACCTTCATAACTCATAGTCTTTTTTTGCTTCCCATTCACTTCATAGGTTAATTTAATACTTAGAGTATGACATTTTTTCCACCATGCACAAAATAGAACTTTCTTAAGATTTCCTTTGCAGATTTACTCCCTTAATTGTTGTTCCTTGTTTACTTCCTTTTGCAATTTTAACTTCACTTCTGCTGTTAAAAAAACCTAATGAATATATTTAACCAGAAAATTAGTAAAATGTCACAATAGCTACAAACCACCAGCTCAAGTTTACAAATTCACGCTTCCTCCAGGCAGCCTTTTGAACACTGAGTTTACAGGACCTACATTCTCCAGGAATCTCTTGCTCCCAAATGTGGAAGGAAAACACTAAATACAAGAAGAGGCCCACACGTGCATTTTAGGGAATAGCATGACCACCTATGATAGAGGGAATATGGATTAAGGGAGATCTGACTGCTAGGCCATATATGGATTAGTCTGACGTTTCTAGCTGGTGAAAACCCGAGACAGTTTATTTCCACTGGACAGCTCTTTGATGCTCCAATGTGATGGGCTTGAATGTGATGTGGTTCTTCATTCCTGTTAGTCAGAACTGACAAGGTATCAGACAGTAGCAGCAAATGAAATACTCCCACCGATCTTGTGTGAGATCCAGCTGCCTTGAGAGAGCTGCACACATTCACAGGATGGGGCCATGTGGGGTTGCAGAGCCTTCAGAGTTCCTTCTTCAGGCTTTCTCATGTTCTCATTGCTCGTGCACAGGCCAAATTGAAATGGATTCCTACAAGATGATGAATGTCACGAGGCAGGACAAAATGTGTAACGTGCCCATGCTGCAGAGTAAAAGGATTTTGCAGTAATAGCAGCTCAAGCAACAGTCATGTCCCACAAAGTCACATGGAAATTTGCTTTAATACCCTGGAAAAAAACCCGGCAAAGTTCTTCTGTATTTAGCTAGTCATATGATATGATTGTTAAGCTGCTTCCTGCTTTTCAGGAAACACATTTATGTTTATATCAGGGTTGTTGCTAAGACTGTTTCTATTTGCTGGAGTTTTTAAGGACTAGAGAGAAATTCATGCCATAACAGAACATTTAACATGTTAGCTACTATTTTCTTTTTTCAGAATGATAGATATGCCGACTTTTGATATTTAAGAATATCAGCAAGGGTCTATCCAGTGTTATAAAACTTGTTAGCACCTACATTAAATACCAAAGCAAAAAATGTAATCCACATGGTAGATTTACTCTGAAAGGTTGTAGCAGGCTGGTAAATGCTACCAAGTCCATGGTGACCTTTAGGAGAAAGGTCCAAAGATGAGTCTAGTTCCTATCTTTCCTCTTTAGCCTGAAGAGTTTCACTCAAGTTAAAAAAGGGGAAAAAATCTTAAAAGAATTGGGTTTTGGTTTTGGTTTGGTTTTTAATTTGGGTTGGTTTTGGTTTTGCCTGGTTTCCTGAGAAAACCAAGCATGGGAAGTCATGCTCCTGTACAAGTGTGTACCCATGGATCCTCACCACTACGTCTTTTTTCATCATTCTCTTGTGACAAAATCTGCAAGAGGCCCATGAGCTACAGAGATATTGCAGCTGCAGATGAGTCTAGAAACAGCTCGAGAACCCAAGAAAAACATTTAAAAGGGGAAGTGAGAGAGCAGGACACACACACAGAGAAGTGTATGGTCTATTAAGGCAAACACTGGACTACATATTTACCTCAGGTGTTTTGGAGCTTGTATTCTGCCCAGAAAAGCCATTATCATACGGTTCTCAGTTTCTTGCTTTGTCCCTCCCTGCCCACTAAACTTGTTGCAACACTGTGGCAGCTGTGGTGTCACAAATTGCCACCTACGCTTGAACACAGTACTCAGGGGGTTGTTTTAATCCACTCACCTGGCTGCTATCTGTAGCTGTCAGTGGAGATACTGCTGATGTTTGTTTTAGCCCACAAGATGTGGTCTGAGCTTTGTAATGTTAAAGCAGAGGTCACTAAGTCAAGTCAGGGCAAAATATGTTAAGGTACAAAGTCTGAGAGCCTGTGAAGCAGCACTGGAGGAATCCCACCATCTCAGGCAAAGGAGCTTCTAGCTGCATTTTCACACACTTTTCTCACTATTTGACCATATGGATGGAAAACTATAACTCCAGCCCTGAATATCCATGTGCTTGAGTACAAGTGCTTTTGCACTTACTGGCACTTAATGTCCTTTGATTTGTAACGTATTTTCTGTCCTTTAGAAATGAATATTTTCTTTCAGTCCTTTGTTTCTCCCCATGCTTAGCCTCAATGCTGATAATTACTCATCCAGGACTTTTTGCACAGTTGGTCATAGTCATTTTTATGCAACAGCACCTGGAGTAGAGGGAAACATGTACCTGCCTGTTTTGTCAGGCAGAAATGTGTGTTTGGTGTGGCTGTGTTTTTAACCTCCTTTCTAATCGGTCACTTAGCTACACAAACAAACAGAGCCAGGGAATGGGCTGCACTCTGTTCTACAGAGTGAGTAAAGGAGCCAGGTTAGTGTTTCCTTGCAGCTACAACCAAGGGTATGAGAATACAAAATTCAGGCATGAATGTTCAGGTTCAACTCTTCAGCCTCTCTACACATTAAAGATTTTGGGGAACCAAGCGATTTGAAGGACAGAGTGAAAACGTAATTTAGCTGGGATGTATACCCTCCATTATCTGTGTCGTGTGGTGAGTGAGTGGTACAGCTCTAAGAGGAAAATGACTTTGAGATATTGACAGCTTACTTTTGGAGTTTAGTCAGCTCTGAACAGATGCCATTACAATGCAGAGCTTATCAATGAAGTCCTGATGTTTCGAGTGTGGGAGACATTAGAACAAGGACAAAAAGGTCTCTTAACCAGAAGTCCTGCTAAACACTATCAGGAGAAAAAGCTTGTTTTGAACAGATGAGTATATTGATGGTAGCTGCTCTTGATTAGATGGAAGATCTGTCTTATCCAGAATTACATCTCTGACAGTAGCCAGCAATGGATGCTAGGGAAAGAACATGGTAAAGTATCTCCAGAAATGCCCTTCTACATCTGACAATCAGTGATGAAGCCTTTGTTGAACCACAGGAAGGATCTGGACTCCATATTTAATAGTTCTTTTCAAGAATCCTTGAAGTTATGTAATTGCTTTTTAACCCAGTTACACTTTCAGCCTCCAAAGTCTCCTATGGCATTGCCTTCTATGAACAACTGAATTTCATTCTATTAAGAAGTAGTTCTTTCTGTTGTAAAGCTGGCACCTAATATTGATGCCCCATAACTCTTTTGAGAAACAGTGACTACCAGTTCCTAATGACCATTGTAACTGTGTGTAGGGAGAAGGTTTTAGTGTTTGTTTTGTTCTATTCTTCATTTTCCCTATCTGTCCAACATTTTCTGAGCTGTAAGTATTACACTAATTAATCTCCCCATGTTTGAGAGTGACCCTGCACTCCTGTGATAGTCTTTGCTTATCACACTCCTTTATCTTTATTAATCTGTGAAATGGGAGTAACAGTATTTAAATCATGGCCATCATTTTATGCAGTTTTATAGGACGCTTCCTGCTCTGGTTTTTATTTTCTAATAAACCTTGTGTTTGCTGTCTTGTTGCTGCTGATCTTTTTCCTTCATTGAACTGTTCAAGATGTCCAAGATGTCTTTTGACAGCGGTAACAGCTAAATTAAATCCCATCACTGGCAACACAGGGTTGGTTTTTCCTGTGCTATGCAGTTACAGATATTAAATTACATCAGGTGTTGTTTACTCAAATTGGTATCATGAAATACTTCTGAAACTCAGTCCAACTGATAGCCTGATTGACTATCCTGAAGATTTTTGTACAATCACAGAGTTTTACCAGTTCAGTACTTTTTTTCCCAGATCATTTAGAATTGAGAGGATCAGGTCCAAGCACAATCAGTGGATCTGATCTAGACTTTTCTTGTCTTTTGTTGATAAACCATCTTATCCCATCCAGCTCAGTCTCCCTAAGATTCTTGAGTGAAACACCTTGCAGCAGAGATCTGTACTGCAACACGTGGGAAGGAAAGGGGGAAAGATAGTTTTAGGTTTTATTGCACAAACTTAACTTTTCACTGTTTTATTCTCTGAGAAAAAAGAAAAAACAATAGACCTCTAAGACAAAGGGCTGGACTCCTGTTCAGACTGCCAGTTGTTTAACACTTACCAAGCAAAGCATGTATTTGAGACTAAATACGTAGCTGTCCAATTGAAAGTGATTCATCTCACTGTGGGAAACACTTCTTCTATAAGAGCAGGTTTGCAGCTAAAACTGACTGTAAATTGCTTCAGTAAGGTCTTGGGTTTCTCAGGTGAGTCAGTTTTACTTCTCACCCTTGTTCTCAGCTGGTGAGTGGCTCCAAGCTGCCACCCTTCCCTCACCAGCACAGATCCCACTCATCTGTCACACATGTGCAACCCAGACCGGCATATTCCTCCCAGCCTGCTTCACAAATTATTCTCTCAAATTACATTTGTGAGAAGAAGAGCACTGCTCCTCAAGTTTGAGTCCACAAGCCCTAGGACAAACAGCATAGCACAAGCTATGACTGGACAAAGCCTGGCTTATTTTCCTCAGCGCTGTCAGAGGTGGGTGGGTGCAGCCACTGAAGGAATGTGCTCTGATACCGAACTCACAAAAGCAGCTGAACCATTCCCCTCTGAGCAGGGTACTCCCAGAGATACCTACTGGGAATTAGGAGAGCAAGCTAACATTCACACACAGAGAGAACTGAACATTATTTTTCTTAGAAAAGCTCTCTGCAGCAGTGGTGTCGAGGGTGTTCACCCCTTGCCTTGGACTGCAGCCTGTGGGCAGCATCACCAAATTCATGACCTAAAGGCTTGTGAATGCTAAGAATGTAAGAGGTCAGTTTGGCCCAGGGCCAGGACTCAGCCCACTGCTGGCCCGGTGAATAATGTGCTTCATGGTCGGTTTGTTGAGCAGAGAACCAGAATGGGGGAGGATATGGGGCTACAATATACATTGGCTGCACGACTGAATGCCTCTGCTTTGTGGGAAGGGAGGGGACACAATTGTTGCCCGTGCATGGAAAATTTGCAGAGAGATACACCTCTGTGGTGTAAATTTATTTCATTGTGGTGTCCTGACTATACTGAACAGCGATTTTATGTGGCCTGTACGATCTGTCAGGAATAGGGCTCAGCTCTAAGTAATCAGAGGTGTCTTATCTCGGGGCAGCAGCTTGGTTAGTACGGAGGGCAGTTATGCTAAAAGTGCTACAGAAATAAGGAGGCTGATCATTTCTATGTAAAAAGACTTAACATGAACAGCCAGAGCAAGACAGATATAAATGTCTTTTTTTTCATAATTTATATTTGCTTAAACACCTGCCCACCCCCT